>RAHM01000019.1:1500602-1589041 GCA_003713295.1 Parotia lawesii
GTGAGTTTTGTTCAGATCCTGGCGTGAGTTTTGTTCACATTCTGGTGTGAGTTTTGTTCAGATCCTGGCGTGAGTTTTGTTCACATTCTGGTGTGTGTAGTTGGGAGCAGCATTTGAAGGCAGCTTGAGCTATGACTAAAGTTCCTTTTGATTTAAAAGAATGCAACCCACAGACTGCAAACACAAGAAGGCAAAATGGGAAAAGGAGGTCTCAAGACAGTTCTTTGAAAAATTTCTGGCTGAAGTCCTCCTTTGGTTATTTCTTCTGACTCCAAAGAGATTTAATGGAGGTCACTGGCAGAGATGTGACTGATGGACACTTGTTAAACTTGGCTGCTTATGAGAGATTTCTCAGACAATGCGTAATCCACAACATCATCATAAAGCATTCATTCTCCAAGCTAGAGCGGCTGAGATTTCTGCCCATGAATACAGATGGAAAGTGCTGTCTGCTGGGAATTGAGCAGCACCTTGCAGCCAGAGAGCTCCCTTTAAATTCTGCTTGAGGAGAAGTTATTTAGTAAATAGAACTTTACAATTTGCATAAAGCTGATTCAGTTACAAGGGAAAGTCAGTTTTGGCTGAAAACCTCTGGCAAAATATTCTCTCAGAGTTATTGCTATCTTCCCAGCCAGACTGATTTCATTTACAGTGTGATAAATTCTCTAAATTCTCTAGAGGGTTTTTTTTGAAATTTATCCCAACAAAACTGAAATCAGCATCTGATCCTTTGTATGTAATTTTAAAAGGGAGCTCAGAAAAAAAAGATCCACTGGAAAACAATGCTGGTGCATTTTGTTTTGCACTGCTAATGAAGTGAGATGGCTTTGTTAGAATGTCCATGGACAACGAAACCAAACCTCCCACGGACCAAGGGCTGAGAAGAAATGGACTCTGCATCCTGCTGTCAAAATTAGGTTTATCCTTGTAGGGTAACTCRGTGAACAGCTAATAGGATAACACAGGAAAATTCAGATAACACAGTAAAGCAACAGAAGTTTGAAAGCTATAATGGGAATGTGAGCTTAGCTGTGGAGATGATTCTGCAGCACAGATTGCTGTCATGTTCTAATGAGATCATCCACGAGGAATCAAGCTAATACACCGGTACAAACAGCAAATAAGTCAATCAACACCAGTCAGAGAAGTTATGAAAACACTGTGTACTCAAACATATGCTGCTTCAAAATTAAATCATGTCTTCTCTGCTTAACAAACATATGACAAAAGAAAAATGCCCAACAGCAGAAGATGGATAAGACAGAAGCTTGGAAAAATCAATACTTGTCTAAAATAATGGCTCTCCTTGAAGGTGAAATATCCACACAAATAGAAGTGGTGTGAGATAGGAGTAGAAAATAATGTCATGGGGTCCAAAAGTGGACCTGGCTTGCCTGGCTGTGATGATGTTCTGCTGCTGGGGTGCCTGTGTCTCTGAAGCCCTCTGGAAACTAAATCACACTGAATCAATTAGGTTGGGTAATAAAATGGAACAGGGAAATAGAAGTATTTGAAAAATGGGAGTGACACAAATATAGATGTTCTTACTTAGAGGATGTGCTGCAGGTAAATAAATGACTGCGAGTGAAACCGCATGATAAAGGCAGGTTTCTCATAGCATGGGATTCTTTTGTCAGGAAGAAATTCTTTATTTAAGAAGAAATTGTTCCCTGTGAGGGTGGGGAGGCCCTGGCACAGGGTGCCCGGAGAAGCTGTGGCTGCCCCATCCCTGAAGTGTCTAAGGCCAGGTTGGATGGGGTTTGGAGCAATCTGGAATAGTGGAAGGGGCAGGGAGTGAAATGGGATGATGTTTAATGTTCCTTCCAACCCAAATTATKCAATGATTCTGTGAATGTGGAGCTGCTTTATAATAGTTGAGAGCAGCACAAATAAATGGTAAGAATAACTATCAGCTATTCAGATAAAGGGTGCAATAATAAGGAATTAAGAACTGAATTAAAAGCCATAAACTGTGACAAAAGGAGCTGCAAACTGCGCTTTCCAGATAACAGCTACTTTTAAATACCCATTTTAAAAGGTTAATTTGAAATGTTTGATTTCTGTAGCAGTGTGGCAGCACGATTATCTGTGCAGGGTTGTGGTTTGACTCTCCAAAGGAGGAAATACTTGGTAAGTACCAAAGTAAATTATCCACTTCTCACTTAACCACTGCTCAGCCCACAGTTTACAGAATATTTAGACTTGGTGTAATCACTTGAGGGAAACATTGCTGATGTTGTTCGCTCCGAGAAATGCAATTGAGGAGCTTAATGCTAAAAATTGTTAAATGAGTCTTGTGCCTGCATTTTATTCCAAACCACAAGTTGAGAGAGGATTTAACAAGGAGACAAATCCAGGGGAGCAGCCTGAGCTGTGTAACACAAACAGGGTCTTGATTCAAAGGCCATTAGTGTGAAGGAAGTCTCTTCAGGGACTGTAATTGCTTTTAAATGAGGTTTGTATTGATTTTGCACTGAATGTAAGGCAAGTGTTCCTCCCAGAGCCTAAGGAGAAACAGGCTGGGTCTTTTCCTTGCAAAAGGTCACTTTAAGGAAAACAAATCACCTTTCCTATTTAATAGAGYGATYKGTGATAAAAGTTTTAGGGCAAATTCAGATTAATTCCTTGGAAACTTTGGAGCTGCTAAAGAGCCAAGCAGGTGTTTACCAGAGAACCCAGTTCCATGAGCAATTCTGTGGGAATATTTTCTGAAAACCTGATAAAACCTGGTTCTCATTTAGTTACATAGCTGAGGTTTATTTTATCCCATATTCTTTCACAACCCCCTCTCCTGTGTGAATAGAAATAATGATGTTTGGTTTGTAGGTGGTATTTATAAGGTATTTGAGCTTCATTTAAACAGCAGCTCTAATCCAAGGGGTTCATTAGTTTAGTGCAGATCTCCTTTTTCTCCATTTATTCACATGGATGCAGCACCAGAAAAAAAAAAAGACTGCTGGAATTTTGCAAGCAGCTTAATTTATCGAGGCCCACAAACACAACAAACTGCGTGTCTGAATGTGGAAATACATAAACCTTCAACCTTCTGCTTGTGTCAATAGAGCTTTTCTGCTCTTTTGCCATTTACAACGACGTGACCACTGAGCCTAAAGGTTCAGATCTTTGAAACTGTGGATAATTCTCAGCTTTTTTTTAGTTCTGTAGAAAAATGATCAGTGGGCAGTTCATGAACAACTGCAATAACCTTTGCCGAGTATTTATTGGAAGTTGCTTGCATTTTTAAGTCGAAAGAGCGACTCCATACTTATATAATGGCCCAAGAGGACCATCCTTGAGTGGTTTGAAATCACTCCCTTCTAGCTGAATATTCATAATATATCAATATTGTGAATGCACACTCTAACCCTGCTGAAGAAAATGCCAGCAGGTGTAAAGTCACATTTCTTCCTTCATTGTTTTGGTGCAGTGCTTTGGGGAAGGTTTATTCCTTCCCTGGGGAGCAGAGGATGTCTTCAGAAGCTGTAAATACTTGACAAACAATGTGGGAAAGCTGCTCTCCTGCTAAAGCATCTGGGAGAAGAGTTCTGTGATTAAGATGCAGATCTGATGTGCAGTGAAATCTGTTCTTTGTCACATTTTCAGCCTGTAAGGTTCACGCTGCTGTCACTGAAAGCTTAATAACACTTGAAGCACGGTGGCATATTTATGTGTTGGTTAGAAGGGTCCCGAGAAGCCGATAAAATCACATTCAAACAAGGSAGAGAATGTGTTTTCTTGGATCAGTTATTAGAAGAATTTGTTCTGTACACAAATATACACAGTTATGCAATGTTTGAAGCCTTCCTCCAGATGTTTTGCGTTTTCTTCCCCTTTTAATTCAGGACGCCTGCTGTGAAAACATCTTTCTTTTCACAACAGCAAGAAATGTAGGCAAGGAATACACATCTGCGTTACTTTCAGGGGGCAGGGTGATAGAATTTGCCAGAGAAATTGCCTGCCATGTGGGTAATTAATTGCATTAGTTACCTACAGTCACTCTGATTTGTTTGTTGCCTCTGACATCCGTGATGAGCACGGCCACTGACGGCTCCGAGAGCTTCCTCGGAGAAATCCATCACAATCTGTTCTGCCCGAGCGCCAGCCGTGGCAGCGATGATGAGAACAGACTGGGGTCACACAAGGCTCAGCCTCTCACTCAGCACACCCCTGGGGCTGCATTGTCACCCCAAGGCTTCCCACGGGGCTGAGCCGCCTGCCAGAGCTGAGGAGAGCTCTGGGCTTTAGCGTTTGGAGAAAGGTCTTCCTGAAAAGTCGGTGCTGGGGGAAGGAGACCTCCCTTTCCTTCTCGGAGTGGTGGTGTGAGCCCACAGAGCACAGACACCTCCCAACAGCCCCGTGGAGCTGCCTGGTGAGTTCCCTCCTGGGAATGGGGCACAGCACCTGCCCTGGGAGCAGCTGGAGGCTCCTGTCCTGCCTCCTCGGGCATCCCAGGAGGGAGCTCACCCCTCTTCGACTGTGCAAGCAGAGAGAAAATGAGACATCCCATCCCAAAGGCTCGTGAGGGTGGAACCTCTGCCTCCCTTCGGTCACAAAGCCTTGCACATCTTTCCCTTTCTATTTTTCCAGGGTTTTAGGGCTGTCAAAACCACTGGAAATTGCTGTTACAACAGGTTTCCCCATTCTGCAGTTCTGTTTTTGCACAAAGCCCACTTGTGTGATATGACAGAGCCCCAACCTGCTCCTGCCTCCTGTGTCTGGAGGGAACTGCTGTAAATTATTATCAAGCCCAGAGAGCATCAGAGCTCWCATTTTTCCTGTGTCTCTGTAGGTGACAGAACAGCCAGAGAAATCCAAGACAATCTTAAACAGATGCAGGTCTTAAAATCATCCAAAAAACAGTACACAACAATTCCAAGCTGAACTAAGCACAGCCCAAACTTCCTCCTCCCCATCGCCCAATGCTGCGAACGATTCTCTCCCATTCCCATCCCCACAGGAGGGTTGTTGTGTTGGTGCAGAATAAACTCACAGCTTCACCCATGGTGTAAAGCAACAAAACCAACCTGGCAGGGACAGAAGATGAGAGGATTGTCAATAATATGAGGGACAGTTGGGAGCCAGCCTCGGTGATGCCAAGTCCTGCTTCAGTTGACCTCGGTCAGGGATGTGGCTCAGCTGTTCGGTGGATTCCAGCTGGTTCTCCTCTCTTTCCTGGGAGAAATTTCCCRATTTAATTCCATTTTTCCTGGCATTTCGTGACAAAGCTCTCCACTTCAGAACCACAGCCCTCCCAGCGCAGCTGGACTACAACCACAGTGTGAGAGGAATAATGGGAGTTTTTCAAAGCAGCAAATTTGATGGAATTTCATTCGAATTTATGTTCTCGTGTCTCACAGGTCCTTCTGAAAATTACTTCAATTTAAGGTGAAATGAATCTTTCCTAAATATCCACCATGAGGGGATACATACACCTCAGCTATGATACAATGAAATGTCCTTTGAGAAATATTAACTTAAAGTAGATGCTGATCTCCCAGGATCTGAGTATGGGCATGAAGGTCTGGAGATGGAGAGAAAATGTGGGAAGCTCATTATTCAGATCCTTCAGTCTTGTGAATCTGAATATTAATTATAAAATTTCATTTTTGATTAACAAAGAAGAGCAAAATGTTTTAACATATGGTGCCAGATGTTATTGAACAAAAAAAAAAAAGAGAACTGAACTAAAGCTTCTGTTATTTCTCCAAATATGTTCTTCTTTTCTCCTGAACACTTAATTAATTCAGACAACAAATTTTTTAAATAATTTTTTTTTTAAAGCATCTTCTGAAGACACTCCCTGTGCAAGATAAAGCTGTCAATCTTCTCTGGAGAAGGAAAAAAATGCTCAGATCTGGATTTATGGACTGCATGGTTCCACAGCTGGAAATGATGACATGCAGAACAGAAGTGACTTCTTATCACTTAGATTCTTGGAGTGAGTCCAAAAGAGATGTTTGCTCAAAGCTAAAATGCCTTTCTCATTTCTTTTTTTCCCCAGCAAATTTGGCAACAGTAACTTTTGGTTTGAATCAAGAAAACTTTCCCAAAATAGGGTTTTGTTTTATATCTCTTCGTGAATAATAACCTTACGTTAAAAGCATAGAGTTACTCTGCAATGAGTTTTGTCCTGGTTTTATGAATGTCTCAGGAGTTCACTGCCTGCTGTTGCCCTGGCCATTGGCAGGTTTACATTTGGTCCAGCTGCCCTGAGGAATTCTCACCTAAAAGGAAGCAGCAGGGAAAGAGAGAGAAATGATGTCGATAGAGTTGAAGCCAGACTGCAAAACACAAAGAACGAGCAAGAGCATTCAGCTGTTTCTAGGGAGTTCAGCGTGGACATGACACAGTTTTTTGGCTCCCAGGTAACCAAGCTGAGCAACATTCAAAGGTGTTTTTGTCCCAGAGAAATTCTCTCTGGTGTGAAGAAAATCCCTCTGTTCTGGTGGAAGATGTGCATCAGATGGAGGTTGAGATTCCTGTTACACCAAATTGTCTCRTGGTGGTGACGTCTGCATCTGTTGCCCAGCTGAACACGTGGCCAAGCTCCTCCTGAGACAAAAAGAAGATCCTGAAGGAACTGAATGTGTTATCCTGCCACCCATCATTTCACATTGGGATGTGCCTCCTCTGGAAATTCCTCAAGTTTCAAGCCCGTTGCTATAACGACTGTGCAACCTTGCAAGAGAAGCTGAAAACTTCTAACCAGGATTTCTGGAAGTCCACCYCACTTTACACAACCCTTCATCTCCACTCTGGGATTTCTTGGACAGAAGATTTTTTCTAACATGTCCAGAGATTAAAATGGTAGCCTGCTCCCTTCCACTTATTTTGGGCAAATTCAAGCCTTAACCTCAGCAAAGACCAAACCAATGGGTGCCATTTTCCAGGAGAGATGCTGGGAATCCAGAAAAATGTGCTGCTTGCACACACAAGCTTGCACTGTTTTATTCCCAAAGTGGTCATGCCCAGAAGCCGGTGTTCAATAATTGTAATTTCACGCAGCATTTGCACAAGTGAATTTGACAATTCCACCTCACAGCTTTTCCCCTGTATTGTTTGGATAATTACGTTGTCAAAAATTACTTATCATGCATTTAGCACTTAATACCCATTTATTAGGAGTTCATGTAACTGCTATTTAAAGAATAATACATGCTCACTCCTTTCTACGCCATTTGATGCCACTTTGATTCTGTAATTGCTGGTTTCCTAGGATATTATGCCACAAAACCTGAAGAAATAATTGGTTGTTTCATTCCAGACAATACGTTCTGGAGTTGCACAGAGTTTTTAACTGGCAGATTTGTAACAGCGCAAGGGAGACATGAAGGGAGAGAGTGCCAGCCACGGAATGGGATTGCACCAATTGTGCAGCCTCTGCTGCCATTGTTCAAAGGAAAAGGATTCCTTATGCGAATTTGGGAAATTTTGTGCCTTTGGGGGATGCTCTCTGCAAGACTTTGGCAGCGCTGCATGTCAGCACGGGGTGGAACGAGTCCCAAATGAGATGTGAAAATGAGGTGACTAAAAAGCCCCAGCCCTTTCAGTGCTCAGCTATAATTATTTCTTGTTTGCAGAGCACACGCTGGAATCTGCAGGAATAACTGCTGGGTTTGTGGGGGATTGTTTTTGTAAGTGCGTGAAAGCAAAATGAAGGAGTATCTTGCAAGTATATTTAAAAAGCACTATTTTAGCTGAACTTTTGTCGCTTGTTAACTCTGTTATCAAGTGCTGGTAAAATACTAATACATGTTCTTTTTCGGTATCTTAATCTACATTTCTTTTACAGCAAATCCTGTTGTTTGACTAGAAAATGGTGCTACTTTTAGCTGGTTTCAAACTGTTTATAAACCTGTAGTTGAAGTTACCGTCACTTTCCCTGGTGATATCACCCTATTGTTGCACACAATTTTCACAGACTGTAAATAACTGGGCTGAAATTCATCACAACTTCCAGATTAGTAAAGTGGATAAGAGATTAGGTAAAAGATTATGATTGTGGCCATTTTTATTTGGAAAAAAAAAGCCCGTGGCAGGAATTGTCACCCTTTGAGTAGCTTTATAYGCTTGGCTTCTTTAGGAAAGCATCAAAATTAGGAGGTGGAGGACTCATCACTCCATATTTTTAACTTATTGATGAATTCTCAGGGTGGCCTGACCAGAGACTGACTCATCATCAAATCCATTCTCTGATGACAGCCAGACAAACCAAAACAAGTCATGGAGATTATAATTCAAATTTTAGAACAGCCTATTGAGCTTTATGGTCATCTAATTAAACACAGCAGGGCTACCACCATCGTCTTAATTAAAAGAAACTTTCTCGCTGTACTCAACAAAAAGTAAATGACGCCAGCAAATAAAGCAGAGGCTCTGTAATGTGAGTTGCAGTGTTCTCAGGGCCGGCCAACAAAGTTTGTTGCTTTTATAGCCTACAAATTATGAATCTCAGGAGGATCTGGGAGAGATCAAGCCTAAAAAATGAAATAAAATCCAGCCTTCACCAGCAAACCCCAGCCCAACRTTTTGCTTCCTTTCAGTGCCTCTGGTTCCGGAGCAAGGAAAGCTTGGCTACACCTGAGGAATGTGTTTAAGGGCAGAATTAAGGCTCAGAGCCGTGCATGATGTGTACAACAATTACCAAAGGCTGTTCACAATTAATATCAAGACCTTAACTCAGCTTTTTGGGGCTAGAAAGGCTGTAAGTGTGGTTATCCATCCCAAAAAGGTGCCAGGCAGGTGGTCCAGCTGCAGAATTCGGATTGGACGCTTCAGACCCACTTCCAAGCGTCTGTTTGTGGGTTATTTTGACATCACTACTAAACTCACAATGATTCAAACCAAATCTAAAGCTGTGTCTGCACTTGGTGTGTAAAATGCATCCCATGGTGACACTCTGCTATTTATAACCCAGCCAAAACAAAGCTGAATTCACCCTCCTGCAGCCTGCATTCAGCAGCTTCCCTTTATGAAATGCTGATGGTGAAGTTGTCTTTATCAGTTGTGTGATGCCTCAGATTGCAGATGGAGCTTGGATCAGCAGCAGACACGGCTTCTACGAGCAGCATTTCCATTTTTCTAAAAGACTTGGCAGATTGCTGATGGTTTTCAAGTTCACTTGTGTTCACCTGCTTTGACACACACGCACTAAGAAGGTGCTTCTAGAAAACAATTCAGAATTAAAGGTGTTAGAGAGAGACAAGCTGGGTTGGTGCTTACTGAAAAAATCTCAGCTGAGCCTGCAGGATTCTCCAGCTTCAGTCAGATGAAATGTATGAAATGTTTCCCTTTCAAGAACCCCTGCCTTAAATGCAAGAAGGAGCCCCGTGGATTAAAAAATAAATTCCTGGGTAATTCTTTAATCCAAGTGCATTAATTATAAGTGTGAGACAGAATGAGAGACTGAGGCTGCTGAACCAGAAGGCAAAGAGCAATCTGAAATGTTGCTCTATAGAGGGAGTATTTATTTTTGTTAAATACAGAAGAATCATCAGCTTGTGCCAATTTCTTGGTTGTTGRGATGGGGGGGCTCCTTTCAGAGTTTGATTTTCCAGCTGCTTTTGCTCCTTTTTGAGTGAAATTAGAACCGAATCAGACACATCTGGAGTTTTCTGTCCCTACATTTGGCATCTTGGAGCAGGCAGCCCGGCTGTCTTGTTCCTTGTACAAATTCCTGTGGATCTCCAGGTCCTCAGCTGCTCAGGACGTGCCAGGCTGTGCTGTATCCAATCCCTTTTGCAGCTACAAACTCAGGGAATCTTCATCCATCCTTGGACATACAGCTCCTGATCTGCAGCTTTTCCATGACTTGTCCAAACCAGGCCATGCTGCTCTTCCAGGCTGCCCAAAACCTATGTCAGAAACAAGAACTAAGAGAAATCACATCCCTGCCAGTGCCACTGACAGGAATTTTGAGGCCCAAACATTTCCAAAAAAAGCTCTGTCTTTGGGGAAACATCCCAGAACCACGCCCAGAGCTGAGCTCTGATGCAGAGCAGGGGGAACAAGCCAGCAATCCTGCTCTGTGTGGGTTGTGAATGGCTGTGGGAGTGCTCCAGGCTCCCACCCACCAACATTCCGGGAGAAGGCTCCAGCACGGAATAGTCCCTTGGCTCTGCTCCCCAAAGGCAGAGCTGCTGCCAGCACGTGCCATGGCTGCAGAACAGGCACAGAGAATGGGAAATCCTTCTCAAAGCCCATATTTAAGGGGATCTTGCTACGGGAATTCAGCGCTTTCACAGGGTTCTAATGTCACTCTACTCCTCTGGAGTGCCCATTATTAATGACATGTAATCATTAACTATATCAGAAACAGCTTTCTTAATAACAGGGGAAAGGATGGTGTTCAAAACATGTTCAGTTTGGCCTGGTGACCTTCCCACCCCATTTTTTTCCTTACTTTCAAGGCAGTAATATTGAAAACTCTCGTAGGACTTTATTCCCACCACTGGAATGATGRTGAATGTGTCAGACACAGAGGACTCCAGTGGTGTGATCACTCCACTCGTGATGTTGTTACAAATCTTATGGCACCTGATGCTTTTTTATTGACATTGTGCATCTCAATGTCCTGTATTTTTTCCCCAAAGATAAATACSAAAAGATGCTGGAGAGGATTGGGAACTTTTGCAAATGTATTTTGTTTTCAAAGTTCTCCATAAGGAATCAGCATCTTTAAAACAAAATATTTGGTAGATGCTCGGTCTGGGTTTTAGCAGATCTCCCTTCTTCCATACTAAATCCCATTTATCCAGAGTTTTCCTCAGTTTTTACCACAGAGGTGGTAATAATTAAACCATTAGTTTGCAGCTGGAAGTTTCTCTCCACCTTGTATGAATTTTCACTCCATGACCACCAACTGGACAGCTGCTGTGGCATTGTTGCTGAAAAGTCCTCGTGAACAAAAGTTCAGGAATGCAGTTACTCGTGAAGACTGAACACTGAGGATCCTCATTTCAATAGGAAAAAAAGGAATTTTGTTTTGATAAAAAATTATTATGAAAGGTAGGAGCCAATTATCAAAGAACACACACAGAGGCATTGGGAACTGGGCCTATGAAAGTGGAATATTTAAGCCGTAAAAATCAGTGGATTATCAAAAGTTACATTTTCAGATCTGGTGGGAACTTCAAAATATATCCAGCAGGTGTGCAGGCACTGGTGTGGGTTTGAAAGGAAAGGCAGAAAGGACAAAATAGGGTCTCCTTTTCTTCCTCACCATCCAGGGCAACAGAGCACATTTGTTCTTTAATAAATCTTGTATTGGARCTGTTTCCTGAGGGCTGGAGCAGCTCCTGGAGTTCAATTCCTGCGAGCACATTGCTCTCAGCCTGAGAGGCTCTGGGGACTCCCAGCAGTTTGCACCAGCTTTGATCTGGCTCTTTTCACAAAATTGAAGGTACTCTCTTTGAATTTCATTTGTAAGGCCTGGGAGAGGTGCAAGGGGCCAGGGAGTTGTTTGGCTTCATGGCAAAGCCTCCGTCTGATTTAGGAAGAGGGGCCTGATGCCATCGGTTCCCTCAGGAAGGCCAAGTGTGATTTATTGGGTTCGTACCTGAGCAGACTACACTGTCCTGTCCAGGCTGGGAAAAGCCCTTCTCTCCCTCCATTCCCACATCCCAGAGSAAACTGGGAGATGGAAATATATCTCAACAGGTTGAGGTTTGATACCTGACAAAGGTGAGCGTGGTTTTCTCCCTTTTACACCCTCATCATACCCAGTTACTGCATTTGCATTGTAGCAGGTAATTAGGTAACACATTGAACTGATACTCATTTCTAATTGCAGGTTGTTTCGTGGGTTTCTCTTTAAAAAAAATAATAAATAAAAGCTTGCTCTTTTCAGCCTTCTCTTCCTCAGGCAAAAGAGCTAATTAATAAACTCCAACCTCTTACCATTGTGGTTCTGTGCTGTTCATTATGAGAAATAAGAAAAGGCGCCAGCACTTCCAGGGGAGAGCCTGTGGGCAAAAGGAAAGTTCTAGAAATGAAAGGGCTGTTGGGCAGCCATTGTTCWGAGAGGGCAAGTGGGTGGCTCTGGGTGCTGCAGCTGAAAGCACCAGCAGGGCTCTGCTGCCTCTGAGCTCAACAAACCAGGAGGGAAACGCGAACCTGGAACACGCTGGGAGCTGAGGGAAGGGTCGTTGTTTGCTCATTCAGCTGTTGGGTTAAGCCTCGGCTTTGAATGCAGAGTCCAAAACAAGCCTACGGCAGAGGCTGCCCTCGTTTTTCTCGGTTTAATGGTAAGGAGTTGCTTTTGGCTGGGGGAACGGATCTGCCTGCGCAAATCTCCCTTCTAACAACGAAAAGGTGAAGTTGGTGTTGAGCAAAACAGAAGGAAAGGAARGTATGGATTCCATGGTGTCGCTGTTTTCCCCACGGACGAGTAGAGAAACGACACGAAGTCCATGCTCAGGGATAAATGGATGTGCTTTAATGATTTCTCAGAAGGCTTTTATATGTTAGTTCRCAAAGTGTATTAAGTGGCATAAGGTAAYTGGTTTTTTGCCATCCACCCCCTAAGGGGATTGGTCAAGTTCTAAGACACCCATCTCTGAATGTTTTTCTGGTTAGAACCATAACAATTCTKCCAAAACAAYCCRCAGCTGCAAGAAGTTTACAAAACTGCAACATTGTTTTGTCTTGCTTGCATGGGAAAGACAGAACTCTCACAAAATGCTGCAGAAAGCCGGAAAATCTCTCTGCTAAAGCTTTTCAGTGTCCACACCGTGGGGGGCTGGGGGCTGCTCTGTCCCCCTCCTCAGCTGCCCAGCGTGCCAGGATGGGTGGGAACAAGGAGGGAATGTCCTCAGTCACAGCTTTCCCTGGGCTCCCAGTGCTGCTGAGGGCCACTCAAAGGGCGCTGCTGATCCTCACCTGCATTTCTAGATGGAATAAAAAACCCCACAGTGCCAAGGAATAACTGACTGCTCATCCCAGTTCTGGACACGCTGCGTTTGAGCAGCCTGGTCCACGCACAACTGAGCTTTTTGGGAGAGTAACCTGGTTGTATTCCCACTTTATTTAGTAATGATCGCTTTAATTTGGTGGTCTTAGAGGCCTTTTCCGATCTAAAGGATTCTGTGCTTCTCTGAATGCCACTTTTTGTTGCCATTGCTGTACAAAGGTGCTTCAGTGCAGCTTGAAGCCAAAAATGTGGAGGCTTAAACTCCTGGACATTGAGCCTTTAAGGTGAACAGGCAGGATCTTCAAACTCTTATGGAGGAAAAATAYGGTTTCACCTGGTTTTGTGGCCATGGAAAGTAAATTAGTATTTAAAGGCTGTAAAATTAGCCTTGAGTAATGCACAAAACTCCTGTCCAACCTTAACCCCCCCTCCAGCAGTTTCTGGGGAGGCACAGTCAGGAGATATTATGTTTGTGCTTATGATTTTTAGCGCTGTGCACCAGGTTCATCGACCTCCTGCTGCAGAGGTAGCACAGCTGAGCATCCAAACTGGCGTTTTCACACCACAAACTTAATTTGTCAGGTTGAAAAATAACTCAGCTTGTCTTCCCACAAGACCTCTCAAGTTTCTAATGCTGAGTTTTATTAGAGAGTGAAATAAATTTAAATGAGAAGTGGTGGGACTGGCTTAAAAGCAGAAACTTTAGCCTTGTGTCRGCGTAAATTCACTTCTCCAGGTGTGGTAAAGCTCTCTCCTTGACGCCTTTCTCTCTTAGACATCCCCTGATCTCTCAGCATCACTTTTTGCTCATGATGACTCATTTGGGAGGTATTTTTGTTCCCTGGCATTTGCRTTTTCTGTCACCGGTTCCTTTACGTGTCCTGATCTTTTCTGCTCAGCAAACACGTCCACTCCCATTCACTCTGCAATGAGGAGAGACACAGTTTACAAAATATCTGCACAGGAGCTGCCATTGGAAGGCATTTTGCAAGCCAGGGATTTAAGCCCTGTTTAAACCCAAAATAAGGCAGCCCCCTAAAAGAACTCAGTCCCACCACGCAGGTGATTGAAGAGATAACTTGAAGTAGAGACTCAGCCTTGTACTGCAGTTTCTGTGAATGTTTACCAGAGAAGCATTAMAGAAAAAGGCCTCCAAGATCATTGAATCCAACTTTCATATCACTGGAAAATTGGCATCATGGAGCAAAGCTTGATTTCAGTTATTCCTACACCCAAAATTGTGCCTTAAATTGGATTTCAATTCCAGCAGCGTGAACATGGATTCAATCAATTAATAAAAAGAGCAATTTTGATGTAGGCACTGGCTTCTCCGAAAACAGAATTTGGCAATGAATGGGTTTTATTTGTCTCTAATATGAACCATCTGAAGCTCCTGGATTTTCAAGGTTTGCTTTGATGTCCTTAAAGATGATTTATCACAGGGTTTGTTTCCTTTTTTTCCCCCTGTCTTATCCTCCTTTCTCTTCTGTCCTTGGATATTTTATTTCCAGTCCTTGTTGGATCCTGGAAGTATAGAGGAGAGAGTACAGAAATGCAAATAATTGGAGAAGTGTCAAGGTTGGTAAAATATATTCAAGAGAAGCCAGATATTTTGTCTGTCTCTGGGAATATTATTTGCATTTTGTTCTTTGCAAGGAAGGCAATTCTTTTGTGTGTGATACTCCTGTATAGACCCAGCACAGGAGAATCAACTTCTCAATTTCTTAGCTATTTTTCCAACTAATTTAATCTCTATTCTTCAGCTAATCCACTGAGATTTCTTTCTAAACAATATTGATGCCTGAAAAAGTATTGGTTTCATTACTTGCTGTAATGGAATCACACACTGCCTTTTGTGCATTTAAAGCCAAGCTGTAAATTAGGCAGAAATAACACTTGACATCTGCAGAGGCGACTCAATTCTGCTCAAGCTTTTGGATCTTTAAAATGCATTTCTGTATCCATTGGCCCTTACACTTACTGTAATTTGGGGGGAAAAATATTATCATAAATCTCCAGTACAGGCTTGTACTTCTGCAAAATGATTCTCATTATTTTCAAGAAGTAATTCCATACTCTGGCTATGGGGTTCATCTTCACTCAGTTCTCTCTAAATGGCTTTTCTGTCTGCACTGCAGATCCCCCCGGAGGGTCCATCAGCTTGAGGACCCAGTGGAGATCACCCAGCCCTTTATTCTTTCAAACCTTCCTCAGAGAAGTTCCTCTAGGCCTTTGATCTTCTCTTTACAGCCTCAACCATAAATATTTCTACGATCCATAAATATGTCTGTACAATCCTGAAAGATTTCAGCGAGCTTTGGATGGAGCCTGCTATTTCTGGGAAGAGATGAGCATTGCCAAGCACTGGTGAGGAATTCTTTTCTTGCTGCCTCTGCTGTGGCAAGAAAAATCCTCTCCTTGGCCTGTGAGGAGGTGAAAATTCTCCCTTTGCCAGAAGGGATCCCTTAAAATACAGCAATATATTGATGTAGGAAAYGTTTACAAGAGCATGTAGTGACAGGACAAGGGGGAATGAGTTCAAATTGAAAGAGAGAAGGTTTAAATTAGGTATTAGGAAAAAAATCTTTACTGTGAGGGTGGTGAGGCACTGGAATGGGTTTTCCAGAGAAGCYGTGGCTGCCTCATCCCTGGAAGTGTCCAAGGCCAGGTCGGGCGGGGCTTGGAGCAACCAAGGATAGTGGAAGGTGTCCCTGCCCATGGCAGGGGGTGGAGTGAGATGATCTTTAAGGTCCCTTCCAACCCAAACCATTCTGTGATTCCATAATTCTGTCATTTATAACCCATCACACAGAGCTGGTAATTTCCCTTAATGATCAAACATGGCATTAGATCACATCTATTATACATCTATTATAGTATATATTACATATTATTAGTTAAAACTTCTTATACTCAGGAGTCACGCATCCATTGCTCCTTCCTAATGTGCCTCAGGAATTCATTTATCAATATTTCATGTACAATTGTGAAACTCGTAGCAGAAACAGGAAATTCAGATTATGACCTTCAGCAGGTTTAACTCACATACACACACCACACTTCTTTTTTCAGGTGTGTTCCTTGCTCACTTATTTTTTGATTGGAGGGAATTTTTTGAGGAGGGAGTTTTTAACATGGAACCAGAGAATGGCTCTTTTTCTCCCTTTTAAGATATTTAAGAAGGTTTGGCTGTGATTAAAATACTCCATTGGAAAAAGGTTGTTAGGAACAAGAAGAGACACTTTTAATGCATATTAAAAGCACGCAATTAAACAAAAAAAAGAGTGCAATATCCCAGTGCAGTTCCTCATTGACCTGGGTGATAAAAGACTGTTTAAAATGTGCATGAGGGTAATAATGGTGCAAATTCAGTGTTTTTCTCTCAGACTCTGTTTTTTCTCTCAGTGGCACACGAGCACTCCTCTGTCCATCAGTCCCTTGCACACAGCGCTGAGCTCTCTGCAGCTTCCCAGCCCAATCCTGCACCAGGATATTGTTTACTCCAAACTGCACGGAGTGAAACAATTCATTTCCTTCACAAAAGAGGATCCGAGATATCAGGAAAGCCAGAATATTTCAAATCACAGCATGCAAGGAAAAGAAAGCTCTTCGTTTTCAGCCAAAAGGACACAGATTGTTGGATGTGGCTAATTACAATTTATTAATTTTCTTAATGTTGTTGCATCGTTGTTTTCCGTTAATGAGGCATACACTGGACTGCCTTTATTTGTCTTTGGAATAGAAAAATAAGAATTTGTATTCCTTATGCATTTGYACAAATTCCAGCCTTGACAGCAAAGGCGTTGTATTTCTTATGAAGTAACAACACTTTGTTTTTTTAGAAAATAACAATTATGTTGTCTTCAGAACTGAATCCATTAATCCATTTCCTTTTATTTCCTCTATTTAAGACTGAGCTGGTTTATTYCTAAATATTTTTGGGAGGTTAATCTGTTGCAAAAAGTTTAGGTGACAGACTTGGGTGGAAAATGCTCCCTGCTGCATGGGAAAAGATTAAAAAAAAAGGGAATATGGAAAGAAGTTCTAAGAAGCTCTCCAGCTGTTGAGAGCAGCAGAGCCTTGACAAATAGAGCAAACAAGATTTCTTATTTCAGGAGAGGATTGAAAGATTATCGTGGAGCCAATGAGGGAGCCCCTTTCACACCCTAAAGGGGCAAAAAATAAGTAGCTTATACACCTCTGCTTCTGAAAGAAGAGGAAAAAAGTCTCTTTAGAGCCACCCCACAGTTACAGGTTTTACTGATTCAATCCATTGATTTTTCTCAGCTTTTGTGATTAGACACAGAGCTCGGAGAGGAATCCAAGCAACAAAATCTGCAAAAACTGGGGGGTGGTCTTTGAAAGAGGAATAGAAATAAGGGAGAGTTTTCCTCCAGCATTTTGGGATATCATAAAGGACTCAAAATTTTCAGCCATGCACAGAGCACTGGGGTGTGAATCCTCAKTTATAAGGCAGTTATTGTGCTGCTCCTCCAATTTTTTATTTGAAACATCTTCAGTAATTTTGTGTTCTCAGTAACAGGTAAAGGTCTGACTGTGACTTATTATTGATTTGTGCTTCCCCAGCTGAACAAGGCCATGGGGAGCTCGGGGAGGATCGCAAGGAAAAGCTGACAGCGGATAAATGAGGAWGTTTTGCAATATTCCCCTCCTCAGRGCACTGAAGAGTTTCACAGAGAGTCTTGCCCAGCTTCTTTCACCCAGGAATTGATCCCTGATGGAGAGGTCACAGTGGCAAATCTCAGTGAAAGAGAAAATGTTGAGTGAAATCATCTAGATCTTAGCAGAGGTGTGTGACTCAGAGGTGGGTTTGAAAGACTTTTTGCAGATTGGGAGAGTTTAAAAAAAAAMCAGGACTAGAAATTTGTCTTTTGGTAACAGTGTCGTTGCAAGATTATTTAAATGTAATGTAAGACTGTTAATTAATAATATAAATAAGCATTGATTAATATTTGAAAACCTGTACTTGACATGCAATTAACACAAATTGCACAGGCAATTATATGGGGAGTCAAATTATTTAGCAATTTTAAAGCTATTTATCCTCTATGCTAGACTTCTCTCTGAATAATTAAGCCAAATTATGGTAGACTGTTTCATTTATATTAACTTAATATTTGCTTGCTAATATAGTAACAATTACAGTCAAGGTACCTCCAGTCCCAAGTGAGTCAGGGCTAATGCTAAAATGGAACTCCATACCTCCAGATTTTGGGAAGCTCAGCACATCCTGAGTGCAGCTCTGATGGAATCACATCAGCACTGAGTTTGGAATGAGGATTTATCTGCCCCTGAGTCAYGGGCTCTTTGCTGTTATTATGGCACACAGATTTTTACAGCTTCTCCTGCCTGTTCTGTTATTCTTCCTCACTCTGGCTCTGATCCTTGCTCGGGGTTTCAATCCTGGCTTGCACATCAGCCCCTGTGTGTGCTCAGAGCTGATGGAGGAGGCTGCTCCTCAGTCTGGGCCTCACCTGCAGCTCAGGGGCCGTAAATCAAAGCCACAGCTTGTGAAATCAAGCGTGGGCAGAAAACTCTGCTGAGCCCTGCCTGCATCATCTGTAAATCCACAGCCTTTCCATCTGCCTGTGTCGAGCCTCTACAACGTGGGTGTGATGGGACATCTGTGTTGGAACCAGGACGTGCTGGGTCTGGAGACACTGGAACCAGGATCTTCTGGATCTGGGGACACTGGAACCAGGACCTGCTGGGTCTGGGGACACTGGAACCAGGATCTTCTGGATCTGGGGACACTGGAACCAGGATCTTCTGGATCTGGGGACACTGGAACCAGGACCTTCTGGATCTGGGGACACTGGAACCAGGACCTGCTGGGTCTGGGGACACTGGAACCAGGACCTGCTGGGTCTGGAGACACTGGAACCAGGACCTTCTGGGTCTGGGGATACTGGAACCAGGACCTGCTGTGTCTGGGGACACTGGGACAGCTCAGGACAGTGCCACAGACTCTGGCTCACAGAGCCCTGAGCTCGCCCTGACCCTGCCTCAGTGTTGGACATTGAACAGACACTTCAGCATTGCGGATTCCAGACCCGTAACCCTTGGAAAGTTTTATATCCCCAGCTCACCATGCTTGGACAAGAGCTGCAGTGCCAGAGACAGCTCTGCTGTCCCTGGGATTTCAGGAACCTCATGGCTTCAGTTCAGGATGGATTTTATGTGTGGTTACTCCATCTGTGCTCAAAAACTAAGTTCAGCAGGTGCTTAAGTAGTTTCTAGATAAGGAAGTTTGCTTTAGGAATATTGCCCTTTAATATTATTAGTAATAGTTGATATCAATCATAAAGATAGCAAAGGGAAAAGCAGCTAAAGCAGAACTTCTGGATTATAGACCCTTTTTCTCTGCACTCCCTGAAACTCTTGTGTTACTCAGTGAAGCACTGAACTTCTTACACATGTAAAGCTCCAGGCAAACATAATTAAAGGAATTATATCACAAAAGGTTCAAGTTCCCACTGAAATTTCAAGGCAATTTAGCTGTATGCTTTTTTAAAAAAACATTTCTAACACGAAGCGCTGAAGGAACATCAATGCCTGTCTCCTTTTAAGAACAGGTGAGAAAAACTTCTCTTAGAGATGKGGAAAAGACGCTTGGGGTTTGCTTCAGAGTGAGTGGGTTTCAAGCTGCTTTTTGGATCTCATGCTCTGTTCTGTGGATTTGGGAAGGCTTTGGTTACTCACAAAGGCTTCACAGAAGATGATCAGGAAAAGTACGTATGGATTCTGCACAGCACTCTGTGCGTGAGATGTTTCTAGAGAGGACCATGCCTCAGTAGGAAAGGGTCTGAGGTTTAACAGTGTCCAGTGTGGCTGAAGATCATCAGAATTAGATGATCTTTTCCAGCCTGGTCTTTCCAGGGCTCCAGAATCCTGTGTATATTTGTTTTCAGTGAAAGCTACTTCTGCCACTTTTGTCTGGAGGGTTTTCTTTCGTGTCTGCCATTAGCAGAGCTTCCTCCATGTTTTAAATCACCCATAACATTTATCAGCTTCCYCATTAGAAATGTGGAATGGTTTTTGCTGTAGAGGAAAGCTTTGTCATATTTTTATTCTGACAAAATTGAAACGTTTATTTCAGTTTCTCTGAGGGTTGTTCTGCAAAATTCCCATGTCCAGACACTGACCTCTAAGGCATTTATTCATCCAAACTTTTCACCGTAAATTGTCCTTCAGGTCACATCCTTCTCCCTCTCCCTCCTGAAAGCAATGCAGTAGTCTTTACACAATTCGGGAATATTGTACCAAGCCAATCTCCCTGCTGATTCCACATCCTCCTTCCCTTGACTGCACCATGGAATCAATGAGGGTGTGAAAGAGCCTGCACATCCAGCATCAGCTTCACCCTTTTTGAATAACTCTTAGGCCCCATAAACCATTTCTGCTTTGCAGCCTTTCCTGCACGTCTCCAGGCTTATTTTCACTGCTGCAGTGTCAGAGGTGGGAAGGCTGGCTCACAGAGGAGCCGGGGAACAGCACCAGGGACAAAATCCAGCCTTGGCTTTTCCAGCCCAGTGGTTTGGCTTGAGAAAGGCAACCTGAGGTGATGGGCCTGTATCACCCCCTCACACAACACAGACCAAGGAAAGCTGCTGAGGGGATTTATTAAAAATCTGTCGTGGGAACCAATCTCTGATCATCTTTTCTTTAGTTCAAGAAACACTTGAGTGAGCCCAGATCCACTTTTAGGCATCCAAAACTTCATTTCCAGGCAGCGTGCGTTCATCTTGTGGCCATTTTATGAGTCACTGAATGTTAYTTGTCTGCCCTTTTGTTTTGCAGCCCAAGCGTTTTTGCCTATTTCTCCTGCAGTCCAGCTGCTGTATCTGCAGCATGACCAGACAAAAATGGCTAAATTAGCACGTGGACTCCAAAGCGAAGAGGAAGAAGGCGAAGCTTTAATCCCCCATCCCTGCAGTGGGGAAAAGCGTGAGCTGCTTTCAGCCAGAGCCTCTCCGCGCACACACAGACAGTCTTTGCACGCCTCGGTGGCGGCAGTGTCAGAGCTGGTTCCTCGCAGCTCTGGAGGCCGACGAGCAGAGCTCAGCTGTCCCCTCGCCCTGCGCCGCTCTCGGGCCTCGCGTGGGCGACCAAGGGCACCTTCACGGCAGAGTCAGGCCAGGCCGCCATCCTGCAGCACGGTGCAGGCCGGTGCCATCTCTGACCCCATCCCCAGCCTCTCTGCTCGTGCACTATTTAAAAGCAAAACACTGTAAAATATTGAAAATGTCCCCGGGTGTCTTGCTGGCCGCGCTCGTTTCAGGTACAAGGCCAAGCTAAGTAAAGACTTGGATGAACAGCACTAAAGCTCGGCTATATTTAGGTCTCAGCATGTTAATGTTTCTATTTGTTGCACAGCCCTGAGGAATTCTTCAGAGAGCTTTCATGGCATTTCTGTTGCCAGGGAAACGCCTCGCTCTGTGTGTGTGTGCATGTCCCCAATCCCCACAACCTCCAGCTCCTCCGGCAGACGGAGAAACCCGTGTTGTGTTGTGTTGTGTTGTGTTCAACGAGGCAGGGATACGGCAAAGAAATATCCTGCCAGGTAGGAACTGTGCTCGTGGCATCTCTCCTGGGAATCCAGGTTAGCCCACAGGTGCTTCGTGTTGGCTGTGCTGGGAACAGCACCAATGCCGTGGATAGCTGAGTAAGAACTTTGGATCTGCTGTGCTCACTGTCCTGGGGCAGCACAATCACTGCCCCTCGCTCAATCATCCTTTGCTTGAAAGAAGCGTTGAGAGAGTTAAAAATCCCCCTAAACTGGCCAGGAGTGAGAGGAGCGAGTTATTTTTTCCCCTCCCCGCAGGCTTTGCTGTATTGGAAAGTCACCGTCCTGCCGAGTGACAGTCATGGGAAGTGACAACTCTCGGGAAGATTGAAGCATCTGTCTTACTTGGTCCGTGCCCCCTCGCGCCGGGAGAGAGCCGGCGTGACGTGATCGGAGCAGAAGTTTGGACTAAATCTTTCACAGTCTGTTAGCACAGGCAGGGATGGCTCTTGGAGGGGTTTTTTTTGGGAGGATTCTGCGGGATCAGCTTGCGGGAGCAGGGAGGGGGCAGGCGGAGCAGGGAGAGGGAGATGAAAGAATTCATTTTTGTGTTTTCAAAAGCTTTTCCTCACAGTGGCTCCTGAGCAAATGTAGGTCAGCTGCAGGATCCCTTTCCCACAGGGCTGATAGGAAAAGGTTTTTCTGGTGCTGCCTTTCTCTGGTTCACAATCTGTGCAGTTTTTTCTAAAAGGACATCCAGCTGCTTTAAGCTRTGGGTGAGAGGCTCACACCGAGTTAGATTTGGGCAAACTGGGCTATCTCATTATTTTTTCTGTATTTGGTTGGTTTTTCATCCTTTCTTTGCACTCAGTCTTTCTCAGATCTCAGTCTTTTGGGCAATCACGGATCACGCACACCCAAACCCCCATGGAAACCTGTGGATCATGGAGATTTTTGCCAGCCTTTAGAATGCTGCTTTTTAGGTTTGTCATATTTCTTGTTCATAAGTGCAAGTCTTGTGAATYCTCATTCATTTTGGTGAGAGTTTTCTTTTAGGGATACAGTGTCAGTGCACTTATCTCCCCAAAGGAAGAGCTGCTGGACAGCAGCTGAAGTTTTGACCTTCTGAGAATATTTTAGAGGGCAYAAGACCCATTTCCCAAACCAAAGCCTGTGGTGGTGTCCAAAAGGAGTGGCCAAGATGACATATCCTTAATGTGGACTGAAACAATTTGTGTTTCCTAAGTTTGGCTGGAGGTCTCAGCTTGAAATGCTTCTTTTCACACCCAGTMGTCAATTCTGTCTCCCTGCCATATTAAAAGAATATAAATACAGGTGAAATCTGGAAGATGTACCAACAGGGTAGCTGCCTTTTCCCAGAGGAGGAAATTCTACCCTTCAGCTTTACGTGACAATTTTTTTATCCACTTTTAGATATTGGCTGCCTCCTCTGAAGTGAATTTCTCATGGCTGTGGCAAAGCTGGCAGTAAAGGAGGAACGGGAATGGGCTCAGAATGCCACGGGCTGCACTCCTTGGAATTTCCCTTCCTCTTGTGCAGTGTCTGTCTCCAGCAGAGAGTCTGGGATTGTCCCTTTGGGTCAGTGCTCTGCTTGGCAGTGGGACCAAACACAAACACACCAGGCTTTAAATCACCTTCGAGTTCCCAGAAACCTGGGGCGCTTCAAGAACCTCTTTGATTCATGGCAAAATTTCCAGGGGGTTCAGTCACATCCCAGGCTACTCTGCATCGCATCCTGGTGATTCCTACCCCACGGCAGGTCTGTGGTCACAAAYACAACATTCCATCTGCTCTGGGAACGTGCTTCCAGTGCAGGAAAAGCAGGGGAAGAGACTCAATCACAGCACCTCAAGGATCTCCAGGACACCAGGTCTGCCTGACTTGGTTCCTTGCACCAGAAAATAAAAGCAGCCACGTGGTGCTGAGGAATCCAGTGAGGCACAACCAGCTCTGTTTGCACTGGAATTTTCGCTCGGTGTCTCTGGATGCAAACTTGTGCTGCACGAAGGCATTGAGGTGGTCAACGCTCTTGTGACTGAGCCCAAAATGGCAAGATCCTCTCCTCCAGCAACTTGTGGCAGGGCAAACTTGAAATGTCTGATTTGTCCCTGGTGCAGAGGTTAAAAATCACATCACGCTGTACCCCAGGGCACTAAAATAATTTTTATGGGTGTAGGAGAGCATAGAAAACACATTGCCTGCCTGATTTTAGCTGTCTGTCTCCATGGCAGAGCATACATTGGTCAGGTTTGTGTTTAAAGGCAGACACGTTTTTACAATATAGGCACAAAGTTTGATGCAAAATTATTTAGGTAATTGGAAATCTGCAAAAGAATTAATTTAAGTTTTCATCCACTGCAATGAAAGCCTGATTCGATTGCTGATGAAACCTTTGTGCTTCATCCTTTTAAGGGAGAATAGTTGAGCAGGTGTCTGCTGCTGAAGGTAATGATAACCACACTTCCTAAGAGGATAACATTCACTCATTCATATGTTTTGTCCTTCAGTTATCTTAAACTGAAAAGTGAGTACTCCTTAAAAGTGTCAAAAGCAGAAAAAATTAACATTTATTCATTTTCATGACTRTTCCTCTGCCTTTACAAACACAGCCTCCACAGCTGAAGGAAAACTGGGAAAAAAAGGGGTAACCTTGAAATGCCAGGAAGTTTCATAATGTTACTTAAGAAACATCCACGACTCATTCACAGCTCAGGAGGGAAAAAAGAAGATGTTACGTGAGGAAACAGAGGGAACTTCCAGCACAGCACGAAGATTAATGTCTGTAATGTCACTCATTACACATTTTTCATACTGCCCAACTAAAGCCATGAAGGATCCTGCCAGGGTTATAGAACAGCCTCATTTTTTTGCAGGAAGGACCACAGAGTGCTTGGGACCTCTGAGAATGCTCCCTTTGACCCAYGAGGCTCTGAAAACCAGAGTTTCTCATTTGGGATTCAGAAGGAAAAGGTTTAAGCTGTACCTGGGATTTAGTGCTCAGATTACAAAGGCACAGGAGGCAGCTCTTAACCTGCTTCCCAAACCCTTTCTCCCAGCCACGGCCACGCTGAAGGGTGAAACTTCAGAGTATCACTGCAGAGAACATCRTGGGCTGTCTTTGGTAACAGCATAATAGGGGAACGTGACGGAAATAAGTGGCAATAATTATACATTTCCTTTTTTTGTCTTTCAAAGGTCACAGTGAAAGTCACAGAAAGAAAGTTTCYCAGGGAGACAGAGAGAAGAATCACTTCTGTGTCTTGAGAAAACGTTAATTCTGCCTCCCTCCCTGTGTGATTTTATGTGTCTTTATGCATCTATTATAACTTACAYGTACAATTGAGCTTGGAATATAAAAAAAAAAAAGGATTTCCAAGAAGATCTGGCTGTGATTTGGGGCAGTGAAATGCTGGAGAACTAGAATCAGCACTCCTGGCTACCACATGAAGGATTTTCCTTCACCTGTTCTTTTACTACAAGTAGCACAAAGATGAAATAATTCAGTCCCAGGACTAGAGGAAGTGCAGGTTGTAGATTCCAGAGGAAAAGTGGCTTTTTTCAGCATGAAAGGGGTGACAGGAGCAGTGGCAGAAAGGATGATGAGACATGGACCAAAAGCAGCATTTTGCCTCTGCGTGACTTATGTGGAAAAAAATCCCTGTGAGATAAAAACCAAAACTGCTGCTGGTTTCTCTGAAAAATTTAGACCACAAATTCCATCTGCTCCAGAGCCACTTTGTGCATGGTCTGTGGTGGAAGGACAAGGAGACCGATCCAGTGGTGGCACTTCAGGTGTCCCCACTGCCGTTTTGTCCCTCTTACCACTCATTTTTTAAGGAATTTTGAGTCTCCACCATTGATATCCACCTTGCAAACAGAGCATGAACATCCCTGGAGAGTGTTGCATTGTGCTACAAACACAAGACAGTTTGAGCTAGAAAATCTCCCCACATCATGTTAAGTGAAAATTAATGTYGATTAATTAAACAACAACAAAAAAAAGAGGTTGAATATTTCCGTAGCTGTTCTATACAATGACAGAAATACATAAATACCTACCCTGACACTGTGCTGCTCTCCTTTGTGTGCTATTAATGTGACATGTAGCAATTTAACATTTAGCACAGCTCTTAATTTTAAAAATCCTGTTCAATAAACTTCTAAAGAAAATGTGATTATATGATACGAGTTTTCAACGTTTTCTGACACCAGAGATAACAAAAAGACTTTTCAACATCCAGTTTCAATTGTGAGTTGCTGTTAAAACCTATGATTTCAMCAACAACAAAAAATCCTGCCAAGGAAGGGGGTTTGGGTTATTTCAAACACACATTTTGAGAAGGGATTTATTTCAAGCTTCTGAAGTAATATTGCTATTAGAATTTTTAATACCAGTAATATTTCTGCATTCTGCTACTCCTCAGGGTGACATTTCCTACAGAAGCCACAAGTGTGTGGTCTTAATGACAACACMAATAAATCAAAGACCAGAGAGAATCACATTGCAAGAGTCAGGAGAGATCCAAGTTTTCATTTGCATTCAGGATTTTCATAAAATATTTGCAGAGCTTACATCTCTACATTGCCTAGCCCTAAACTTCTGACGAACCAAACAATATGAGGCTTTTGAACTCGGGATTTCAGTCCTGTCCTGTTAAAGATTAAAAGATTCCAGCAATGCCTTTGCTTGTTCTTTGTGCCAGGGGCTGGGCAAACATTGGGATCTGTTCAGGAGGATAACATTTGCTCCCTGCAAACACACAGCATGGGCTTGACAGTTTGTTGTGCTGTCACTGGGAGGATTTCAGGACTAGAGACTTCACTCATCTTCTAGCCAAGCTCTTCTAATAGAATTATAATTGCAAAAATTATCAGATTCCCTAAAACATCATTAGTCTTAAGTATATAACATTACACCCTTTTTTTCTTTTTTTTGCATGTTGCAAACACAAATTTCTATGAACTGTATTTGTTTATTAATTTTTGGATGTTAATTGATTCAAGATCAGAGAGATCTGGCAGCAAATGAGATTTAAGCCGCCACCAGGAGCAGCTCAAAGGAGCTGAAATCAAACAGCTCCGGGGGTCAGCACTAACGAACTCTGGGTGATCTGTGTGAAATTAAGCAAAGAGAGCAGGGAAACGAAGCTCTCCCTTGGAGGAATGTTTGAAGCCTTGGGCTCCAGAGGTTTCCTGTCTTTTGAATGCATTGATGTGGAGTCTGCCACTCCATCAAATTGTGTCTGCTGCTACTGATGGCATTTGCCTCCCGTTCATTCCCAGCTTCAGAATTTGTGGTGGGTTTTGATGAAGAGAAAAGCCTGCAGTGGTCCCCACATGGTGTTCAGTGGACAAATTGTGTTGATGCAAACTCATAACTAAAAATTTGATCACAACAGTATTTTATAAGTGGATCTAATGACCTTAAAAATTGTCTTTGCTACTTTGCCTCTTGATTAAGTTTTCCATTGAGATGTTCTGAAATTGGGCCAATTTCGAGTTCTACTGCAAAGATTATTCTGACTTCCCAGTGTAAAGAGGGTTTCCGTTTTTTCCACTTCCAGTGCTTGACGTACCTGAAATATAACACGATATTCCAGCTTAATGATTTTTTAAGGTGCTACACAGTCAGCTGTTGTCTGTAGTTTCATAGTCACTAAATCTAATTTCAATATCCATTTTCTGCTTTTCCACTGGGCCTTACTGTCCTCTCCTGCTGAGGGTGGATGTGGAGYGGAAGAGAGAGATCTCTTTTACCCCACTTGCCAGCTCTGTTCTGATGGCAGCTGAGTCCAGCACGAGCACTGCAAATCAGAACATTCCTCTGCATGGCACAGCAGTGACACAGTGCCAGGACACTCTGCATCCCCGGTGACTGGCAGGTAAYTCAGGTGGAAAACAGCATTTTTGTCAGACTTGTCCACAGAAGCCTTTTCAGTTTCCGCTGTGTTGAACCTCTCAGGAGGGTGGATCCTGCTGTTTTCTGTCACACAGCCAGGGACCAGCTCTGACAGCTGTGCTCTGACAGTGTCACCCACCAAGAGGTGACAGCGGTCAAAAACACATCAAAGTAGGGAGAAAAATGCTCTTCAACATTTTTTTTTTAGCATTTATTCCTTTCAAATTACGGATTTTGAAGCCGTGAGACGTCTCAGTGAAAAGGTTTTTTCACTTTCTTAGAAGACCGAGAGCGTTGTGTGATTTGTGTACGTGTGTGAGGACAGAAGAGGAGAGGGATCTGGCCTTGGGTGCCTGTGACTCTTTTATTTCTTTCCCTCAGCTTAAGGTAGTTGGGAAATTCCACAATTGCAAACTGAACTGGGCTGTGAAGAGTAAATTATCAGAGGTATCACACCTCCACTCTGCACGGCCGGCTTGTAGTGGGTTAAAGTAAAATGCTGCTTTTACCACGGCCTGTGAGTGCTCAGAGTGGAACGTGCTGAGGGAAGCACACGACAGCGACTGCACAAAGTGCTCTGTGCTTCTTCTGAGGTGCTCTGTGGGGTTTGTAGTTTCTCCTCTATTAAATATGGGTCGAAGCTCTGTGGAGGATGCCAAAACACTCTGCTTGATAGCAGCCTTGCTGCTTTCACTCCTTCTGAGTGTTTGGATGTTTCTGTCAGTTCAGAAAAACACATGCCAAGGCTTCAGTTCATTCTGCTTCAGAATAAACCTGTTCTTGCCCTTTTTCTGCCATTTGGGTCTGGTTTATGACATTGCATTGATTTCTGAAGCTGCGGGTTGTGCTGTGACACTCTGGGGGTGACGGCTGCTGTTTAGCGAGCGTTGAGCATTCCTGGTGTACTGTGGAGACAGGAAAATGCAGAGCACACAGCGGTGCCCACAGATCTGCTCCAAAATGGAGTTAAAAAGAAGAAAATACATTAAATCGAGAGCTGCCACTTCAGAGCAAAGCACTTGCTTTAAGCAGGTCACCAACCCCACAGGGGTCAAGTGCTCTGCTGGATCAGAGCTTCAGAAAGTTTCACAGCTGAATTTGTCCTGCGGAGGCACTTGAGCGAAGAGAGGGAGAGCTTTTAAGCAGAGGCTGCTTGGAGAGGGAAAATAAGGAGAATGAAAAGGAAACAAGCTGGAGTCRGGCTGGTGCAGCAGCATCAGAGCAAGGAATTTAACTCTGGTGTGGAAACAGTSAAAGAGCGGAGAAGGAAACCTTCTCGAGATGACAGGGAGGGGGGAAGMAGCATTTTGAACAAACTGGGCTGAGAACAGAAAGGGTCAATGGAAGGGCCAGCAGCAAAAGGAAATACTCTTTAATTTTACAAGAACAATGTTGTCACATCCATTGGAGTTCTGGCAAAATGACAAATGGTGACATCTTCCATCAATTTTAACCCCACTCTAGCACAGACACAATCAGCACTGAAGCCACAYGTGATAACAAATGAATAAGGTACACTTTTCTGTCTTAAAAAACCAGATTCGATGGGAGTGGAACTGCTTGTATGAAGAAGCAGCTGCTCAGTAAAAAGAATAAAAGAACAGACTGTATATATGGAATTACAATAAATAATGCTGCCTTGTGCATCTGCTTCTTTTAGAGCATCAACATGAGCTGAACAGTTGATGCTGCAAAATTCTCTCAACTGGCACAGATATTTGATAGGTAAGTGACTGCCCTGCTCCCAGCCCCACRTTTAGACCCTTTATTGGGAGAATTTCATCATTCTTGCCCAGGTTGCAGTTTAAATGGGCACAGTGCAAAATAATGAGYGAAACAACAGTGCACAGGGGGCAGGAAAAGCTGCCAACAGAGCGTGCAGGAACTTTAATGCTAGGAAAGGAAAAAAACATCACACAAGGAAAATAATACATGGATTTATACCTGCTCAGCTGGGCTGTGAGTGGCTCAAGATCTGCCTAGTTTTTGTTATTATTATTATTATTTTATTGTGCCACTTGCTACTGCTGTAATGCCCTCCAAGAGAGGGGCACAAATGGATCTTTCGGGGTGAGGGTTGGTTTGTTAAGCTGTTTTGTTTTTTTTCCAGAGTGGGAGCAAAATGAGAAATCCAATTACAGATGTCCTGGATTTACTGTTTAAGATACAATAAAAGCCTTGTTGCTGCTAAAAAGCCACCCAGAGATGGCTCTAGAGTAACAGTTTGGAACATCTGATTGAAGACTCCCTGACTAACTAAAAGGCACTGACTCAAACTGAGAAGATGAAAGCAAATTTAGAAATCAGAGCCAAAGCGTCTATGAAAAAGCCTTATTTTGACAATGGAGCCACCAGGAGTGAAACCAGGCAGGACTGAGTGTTGACAAGAAGGTGTCRTTCCCAAAACACCTTGGCTATGAAAATCTGGCTGAGGCTTCTGGGAGTGGAGAGTTCCACTGTTTTTATCCTCAGAACGTTGCTTGCTTGATGAATGGAGGCTCAACCACCAGCAGGAGGAAAAGCCAAGCGGAAGAATCCCCTCCTCCTTGGAACCAACAGCAGATGCCCTCACTTACTTCAGTTACACCTGGTTTTCACCTGGTTTTCACCCAGTTTTCACCCTGCAGTAGGAGGCGTGGGTGCTTCAGTGGGAGGGGAATTAGGTYCTCCATTTCAACCCTTTTTTAACAGCATGCTGCCGTTAAATTACAAGTTTAGAAGATCAACTTGGACAGTTTGAAATGCATCCTTCCACTTTGTTGAGTACCAAAGTCTCCCAGACTCAGGCCCTGTTATTTCAACACCCTCATCGACATCTATTGAAGTTTTGTTCCCCTGGGCAGCAGCTCCTTTTCATCAGTGGCCAAGAAATCCTATTTTCCATTGATGATATTTCTCTCACCAGTTTCACCAGCCCTAGAGTCTCACCTCATTTCAGAAAAAATTTTAGAAGTACAGATTCACAGAGTGCTTGGTGTCAGAGTGTTTCTAAGATCTTTTCCTTTCACATCACGACAATTACAGCAGGAAACAAAGGGAACAGCAGTGGAACAACCCAAAAAGGGGCCCAGCAGCAGAGCTGGCAGRGCCACCTCCCAGAGGAACTCATTTGGGCATCTCTGTGAGTAAATAACACCTGAAAAATGCACCCCACCACCCCTGTGCTACTGCATGCACCTCACAGCTCTGCTAATTAGTTTGGCATCGGTTTTTCTTCTGAGGGAGGGATGGTGGGTGGGAAACTGTGGGCAGAGCAATGTACAGAAGGGAGAAGCCAATCTTAAGATTTGAAAGAATAGAAAGAGAGAAGGAAGAAGTAAAAAATGAGCCAGTAAAGACCAAAAAAAAAAAAAAAAAAGTGGTGTTATAAAACTGCAACAAGGAAAATAATTATTGTTTATGGCAAAGGGTTAGCCTTTTTCTTTGASATCTGTAAAAACTTACTCTGTGGTAATTTTCTCCTTTTCCTTTATGTGAAATGTGGATAAAATGCAACTATCGTTGGAAAAGGAATGGTCTTCATGTCAATATCGATTGCTGGGGAGCTCATCTTAACTCATCCCTGCAGGGGGGGGATCACATAAACTCGTTCTGCGCTACTGCCTCCCGTAACAAAACAAGGTGTGGGTAATGAAAACAAATGTCAGCCCCTTGCCTCGGAGTTTCCAGCTGGAAGCACACATTTGCAGCTGGACAAACCCCTGTCAGTGCCTTCAAGAGCTTCTTCAAGTGAAATGATGGATCAGGCAACTGAATGATCACAGCAGGCAGCTGCGAACAAAACCAAGAGCAGCTCCTTTTCTTGGGTCAGGTATGAAAATTGTGGGATTTTCTGGGCTGAGGATGAACCTTCTCTTCTGTCCCCAGAAGGTTTGGGGACCACTGAGATTCCTGGGGACCATGAGGAATTCTAAGCACATGCACCACACACTCTGCATCTCCCAGCCTGGACGATCTATTCGTGGAAGAAATGTGATTATCCCTCTGTTAAGTGTAAAGATAAGAATGTAACCGGAATTAAAGTGAAGCAACAGCTTTGATCAAATCAAAGATTGGCACTACGAGGGAAGGAGTTCACTTGTTGATTCATGTGAACAGTCCTGGGGGACACTTGCAGCAAAGTGAGCAGCTTGGCTTCAAATAAAACCCATTTACTCTGACAATACCCACCAGTAGTGACTCTCTCAGTCGAGGCTTTTTGATTTCAGATTATACAACCCTTCAATACATCAGGCCCTTGGCAGCAGTTTTTATTTTCTAATTGGCAATTCGGTGCTGGTGTGTGTAGGCTCGGGGCACGCTCATAACAATGGCAATGAAAGTTGCAGGTTTTATTCTGTCCCTGCYACCCCTGTGGGTGTTTTAAATAAAACAAGATGCAATTCTTTGTGGTGGAGCTTCCCCCAGGACAGCAGCTGAGGGTCAGCTTCACACACRGAGCTAAAAGCTGCTTGTGGCTATAATAAACATAAATCACTGCTGCATTTTGGATATAACACATGCATCCATCAATATATTCCACACTGGGAGAGTGGGGCGTATATCACTAAACACTAATTTTGTTGAGCTGATAATAAGTGAGAACAAAAGTAACTTTAACAGAGCAGGAGATAAAAAGGGGTTTTTTATTGTTCAAACCACTGAAATTGTTAATACATTGAAATGCCTAATGATTCATTGAACTCTCTGACTTGAAAGGCAGAAAGTCTAAAAGACTTAAAATACTGTTCTTTCTGAGGAGCAATTACTTGTGATTTAATCAGCTATGCATTTTAAAAAAAACCGTAGAAGCTATTTTACGTAGGAGAGCAAAATGAGTCACTAAATGAACCTTCACCATGGGGGGAAAAAAAATCCATATTACCATCAAAGTAGTGAACGTGATTCAAAGAAATCTGYGATGAGTCTTGACAGGGAATGTTGGAGGGATGGAAAGTCACCTCAGTTCATTCTGCAGCCTTCAGCCAGAAGATTTAAGACTTGATTTTACCGTWGTAAACAACGAGGATGTTGAAGTTCCTTGTCAATAAGGAGAGGAACAGAGCAGAAAGACACAAGTCTGGTCCTTATTCTGGTCTCTGTTTGCTCCAGTCCCAGCTCTCAGGCTCTCCTCASCTCTCACACACCAACTGCAGCAAAACAGAACTGATAATTCAGTCATGTGACTCGAGGAGCAACCTGAACAAAATAAATGTGCATTATGGACAGGAAGGCAGGAGAAGGCATGAGGTTTCTGTAGGGCTTTCCTAATTTTAGGCAAAATTTACCTGTACCACCAAAATGCTTTTTTTTGGCTGCTCTTTTAGCCAGAGATACCCAGACTTTGTGCTTATAAATGCACAGTGAATGTTATAATAACAAAAAAAACCCCTCACCCATCAATTCTTWATGTGGGACCAAAGTTACACCCTTCAAATGCCTTTCAGTGTGACTGGAAGCCTGGGAACTRCTTCAGTACAAATAGTACTTGAATAATAATGTCTTTATTTAAATATGTAGGAGGCCTGAATGTCAGGTGCTCTTGCTTATACCAGTTAAAACTTTTTTAAAGGTTTGCAGCTCATTTTTCAGAATTACCCAACAACAGTTTCAATTATGGGTTTGTGGAATCCAACAACTGTATGTTTCAATTATTTGAGTTTATGGAATCATGTAATAACCAGGTTTATGGCTGCATAAAGCAACACTTTTTAAAACCTCCTTTACTGGCTAAATTGAAATGTTACGATAAAATAATTCTGTCTGGCAGGAAATAAAATTTTAAGAGCTAACGACCACTAAACGATCATCCAATTTTTGTGGAATTTTTTGGGGATGAATTTTTACTGTGGTCTGTGGTTCAGATGCAGGTTCTACTTCCCTTGAAGGAAGTAGAAAAATGATTCTACATTCACAGAGCACTTGCAAGCTTCTGTCCCAGATCCACAGGCACTTGATTCATCCGTGTGCACAAATAGCACGGGTTTGATAACAAGGGATTGGAGCTGGTAATTAGCATCGACAGCTCCCTCATTTGCACAGGAAGGCAGCAGAGTTGCTCGAGCTAAGGAGGTGCCTCGTTGCATGCCTTGATCACAGCTGGAATTATTGGTGTCAGTGGGAATCCGGAGTGTCTGAGGAAATACTGTCGATTTTTTAACGCTCTGGAAAAGAAACTTTTCTTCCACTCTCAGGCTAAATCCGTTTTCCCCTCTCAGAACGCTTCGAATACATATTTTTATAGCTCAATACAGAATATATCAGAGCAGATCCTCCAGCTGTGCCGTTCCTCGGGGTGGTCACAGCCCCAAGGAGCTGTGCTTGGGGAACATGTGAGGGACCATGCGGGACATCCTGAGTACCACCCCCCAGAATTCTCCTTCACGAATAACACCTGGAAAGAAATAACGATAAAAAGGTGGTGCTTGGGAGTATTCAGCTTAAAAATTGGGCATCGAGCCCTGTCCCCTGCTCTCTGCTCACCTTGAGATGCTGCTCCAGGGAGGCGGCGGTGGCACCAGGGGACCAGGGGGTGTTTGCGGTGACACAGCGACATTTGCAGATGACAAAGAGGACGGTGACTTCACTCGCTCTCCTCAGGACCCACGGGCGAGGTGAGAAGTGCTCGCTGATGGCTGGGCTGTGTTTTATCAGCTCCGGTGCCTCCCTGGGATCGCTGTTTACCGCCCAAAGTTCCTCGGAGACCCCGGCGCTGAGGCTGAGACACGTGTTCCTACTTTATAATGCCTAAAGTGGCACAAAGGAGCCAAATTTTCTGATCCATTGCCTGGAACAACATCTTTATGTGCCCTATTCAGCCCTTTTGGGTTTCATGTATAATAAACCAGAAAACGTTTCTGTTCATTTACAAGAGTTTTCTCCTCTATTTCTTTTGGGTTTCATGTATAATAAACCAGAAAATGTTTCTGTTCGTTTACAAGAGTTTTCTCCTCTATTTCTTTTGGGTTTCAYGTATAATAAACCAGAAAATGTTTCTATTCATTTAAAAGAGTTTTCTCCTCTATTTCTTTACTTCTCTGTTTCCCCTTCTAAACAACAGCTGTGAGCATGAACATCATCCTTCATCTCCAAAACACCACCAAGATATGGAATATCACAAAGATATGGAAGATAGGGAATATGTCCATCTGGGCATCATAATCCTTTTCAGGGCCAGCCAAAAATCTTGCGCCAAAGCCAAATTTATTTGGCCATCAGGCTAGGTCGGATCCAAGGGGKTTTTTTTAACCATAGCCTGAGCACAAATTAGAATCTGCCTGCTGGACCTGTGAGTCCTCTCCACGATCGTTGCTGCTGAGATTGCTGTGCCTGATGCACATCTTGAATTTCTATATTTATTACAGAACAGTTCAGTGCATCGGGAGAGAAGCTCAACCTGCAGGGCAGTGACTAAGGCTTTGAGTGTGGGGGTGAAGCAGTTTTCTTCATTTTTGATTGCCATGGCTCGTTGCTTGGTTTATTTCTCCGTGCCTTTTGATAAAATTTTGATATAAAATCCCATTCTGGACATACTATTTTCTGACATTAATGGCACTTTCGTCCCTCAGAGTGTTCTCACCCACAACACTCTCATCTCCAGATTCTCTCTCTTGGATTCTGTCACTTTGCCAAAAAATGCATCAGTGCTTACTTGTGGTTTGCAGAGGAGCCCGGGGTCCGTCCTTGTGTGCTGTCTCCATGGGCTGTTCTTGGATTATGTGCTGGAGAGGAAAARCTGACTTTCAGAAAGGCACTTAACCTGTTAATAAACACCTCAATTACATTTACACACAGCTGAGGCATTTACGAACAGGTGAATATCTGTCTGCCGCTGTTAATTCTGGGAGTCACTAAAAAGATCGATTTAATGATGTCAGGTAATTTTTCTACGATTTTTAATTATCAGCATCCTGTGCTTCTCACGGTTATTTTTTGCTGTAATTCACCTCTCAGTGTCTGGCTCTCACTGGCCCACARGAGCCTTTCCCAGGATGTTCACTCACTGGGATATTTACAGCAGTCCAGCACCCTTCAATAATGGCTGTTACTAGAGCTGAGGCCACGGATGAGAAAAAGGTCTTTAAATGGAAAGACTGGACCAATTMCCCTTCCAGGGACAGACAGACTCCCTCCTTCAGTGTGGTGAAGTCCTACAGAGCCACCAGACAGGTGTGATAAGAGATTTATTACAGAGGAAAGGCCTCCTTGCTCCAAGAGGATGAGTGTTGTCCCAGCAGAAATTCAGAGAACTTTTGTTTCACTAAGGAACTCATTATTGGTTATTCTTCTATCTTCATGACAGCATTTTTTTTTTTTTTGCCACAGCCTCCCTTGATGCCAAAAATACTCTGGGACTTCATCACTTCACTGGGACTCTGACCAGACTGTGTGGGTAAACATCAGAATATTTTTCTCTGGCTTGTCTTTGCCTGTTTGCCCTACAAAATAATGTTACTACGAGTTCAAGCAGCCTCTCTTCTTAAACTTTCAGGTAGATGAACCATGTAGTGCTTCCTCATCTCATTATTATTTAAGATGTAAGATTTTTTGTAGAAGTCTCTATCTCCGAAGATTTCCATCTCTGTTAATATGGTAATGCTATCAGAAGTAGTATTTTTATTACCCTAATTCCCAGGTTTTGCAAGGAGAAAAGTAATAATGCAATTGAATTAATTCCATAATCATTTTCAGACTGGATAAAAACCRCTGAAGGAAGCTGTGAGCTGACAGCCAATATCTGCATGTTCATAAGCATTAAGTGAACTATAAATACAGAGGGACTGAAGCTGAAACACCAAATGTGAATTTCCTTTTTTCAGCTACTTAGTCCATGAAGGGCTGTGACAACAATGCAGYGAGGGAGGTTTTGGTGTTTTAGCAGTAAACACTGACTCACCTGCTCAGTGCTCTGGATAAATAATCATTAGTGACAAATAAAAGCCTATTTCAGACATAACCCAGAACAGCGGAAGTTATATAAAAGCATGAGATATTTTGTCCCTTTCCAGTGGCAAAAATACCRCAGTTTCTGTTCATCTCTGTCATTCTCTGCCATTTGAGACAAGTCCTCAGGAAAACAAGTCTTGAGGGCTCTGCACCTCTCTCTCGTGTCTTTTCCCTTGGTTTCAGTGCTCGCTGTGGGTCCCTGGTGGTTTCTCTACCCCTCAGTCTGTCAGTGCAAATTCCCAAGGTGCAAAACCCTTTCCTGGGGTATCCTTGGATCCCGAGTGGCTGAGCAGGAACGTTCACCACTTTGTGAGGCTGAACACTTTGATGTGTCTCCAGCGCTGACTGGAACAGCAGGGATGGAGCTGCTTTTACACAACCTGAGGATATTTAGCAGTGGAGACCAGGTAGGGCAGGCTGGTTGTGGACATCAATAAGTGCCCATTTAGACAACAATTAAAATATTGAAATGTGCAGCTTCCGTGTTTGCCAGCTGTGGACAAACCCCATTAAGTTCTTCATTAATTAGACCTTCCCCAGCTTTTCCTTGCTCTGCCACAGCAGTGCAAAGCCAGAACATCCATTAGATTCTCCACAGAACAGCAAAGTGTTTACCCAGTCCTTTCGCCAGCAGCAAAAGGACAAAAAAAACCCTCCCAAGCTGAGTTTATCCATCTTTATAATTGCTCAGCCTAATTAACACTCCAGTAAACCCCACACCTGCATGACCTGCACATCCCCACACACCCACTCTGCTGCCCTGGTGCTGCTGTCAGACTATCTGAGTGTTGCTGCTCTCCTGAGCCTCCCCAGGGAGCCGAGCTTTCCACGAGGGGTGAGGGAGATGCAGCCTGGCTCAGAACTCTGTGACACAACCTATTTTTAGAGCCCCCTTTTATTATTTTTTTTTCCCGAGAAACGAGTTTTCTCATGGGAAGTAAGTCCTTGGGGGAAAAGTCATTTCCACCTCATTTGTTAATCTAAAATATCTTTTGCTTTTGGCTTCCTGCTACGGAGCACAGAGCTGCTGCATCTCGTTAATTTTGCAGTCTCGCTAAATGACAGTGAGATTTATTTAGTAGGAAACCAAATTTAGTCCCATTAGATCATGGCAACAGTTGCATGAAAAAGACTAAAAAAACAACTCCCTTTTATTTTTTTTTAGGGCTTGAAAACCCTTGGTTCCTGAATCCAGCAAATTATATCCGTGGAAGTTAATCAAAGCACCTACCCCTGGGCTGCAGTGAAAGGTGTGGCTGCAGGGGAAACCCCACAATGCCTGGCACTCCAAAAACAGGATGACATCCCCTAGGAAACCGAAATGCTACATCCAAAGACAGCAAAAGATCACAGAATAAGGGAAGGAGAGTCGCTGTTAAGATGAATCTCTAAACCCTGCTGCAATGAGATCTTGARGCTGCTGCTGGAAGCTGTTAAGTCTAAAATTACGGATGCGCTCCTTGGGTTTGCTGCTGTTCCCTTCAACGCATTCCCTGTACCAAGGGGCGCTCGGGGATCATCCCCCTGGTGCGACATAAATCTGTATTGAGTGTGCTGGGCTGTGCTCAGTGGAGCCTCTGTGAGTGCAGCTATTTCTGCCTTGGTTTAAAATAACAGTCTGCAGCTCTCAGACCGCCTTTGGACACGGGCATGAGTGGCCCCAGTGAGGCTGCAGATACGTCCAGTGCCATCTATTACGTGCTATCTCCAAAAAAATCTAGTCTCGAGTAGCTCCAGCACAGCTCTTAAAGAGCCCAGCTCAGCCCTGTCCGTCTCCATGCAGAGGGAAAATGAGGGAGAAGTGGCACCCTGGCACCATCTCTCTACTGTGTGAGGAGAAAGAAATGAGCCAGGGAGGCAAATATTACCAAAGAACAGACCATAATAACTATGTTCCACAAAAAAACAATTTCCCTTTTCTCAGTCTTTCCTGGAAATTATACAATTCATAAAATATCTATTCTATTCTGTGCCTGTATTTCAATCTATTAGATCCTATATTTTATTCTGTTATATTCCTATAGGAATATTCCCATACAATTATTACTACACTCAGTGACTCTGTAAATTCCCGAGTTAGTTCAGGTTCCACGTTTTGCCCAAGTACATTCTGACTGAATAGGCATTGCTGAGGATACAGTCTCAGTATTTAAACAGTAGTACAGCCCAAGGCAGAGGTTAAAGAAAGGTCAGTCCACTGTTAATTCAAGCTTGAGACAAAAAAAAAATTCACAATGGGAATATTTCTATGTGGGTTTGGGAAGGAAAATTCATTTGCTGTTTCACCCAAGGTACTTTCAGTGGACGTGTTGTTAGTGCCAATGGGGTTTCCAACAGCCAATTTTCAGGGGAAGAAATCACTGAAATAGATGACCTAAAAACATCWGAGCATGTTTTGGAAAGATTCCATTTTTCTGCGGAGAAATAAAACAAACCCAACAACAAAAAAGTCATGATTCCTCCTGGAAAGAAAGCACCTTTCGGAACCAAAAAGCTCCCAGGAAACAAATCTGGTATTTTCTGCCTGTTTGGAGCTGTCACAGAGTCGCTGCCTCRCTGTGGTCAACCAACCTTGGACCAGATTTTCCTGGTGATGTTGGAAATCTCTTACTCCAGATAATGGGGTTTTTTCATATGCCAACACTCCAGCACATCTTTGGTTGCAACAGAGCTTGAAATTATCCRAAGCCAGGTTATCTCCAGCTGCCTGTAGCTCAGCTGCTGGTAACAGTCCAGTTGCTGCTGTGGGAGCCAATGATTTCAGTATTTGCCCTCAGAAGAGGTTTCTGCCAGGCAGGCTCAGCCGTGCACAGTGACTGCAGTGTCCTTTGTGTCCCCACCTGCAGAAAACAAGGATAGCCATCAAAAGTCTCCTCCTTTTGAGTGCATGGAGATCTACCAAGGGAAAWCTCCATAAATGTGTGCGTTTTCATCATGTTCAAAATTATTGTTCTGTTCTTTTCATTCCTAAAAAAATGAACTCTAATAAGAGTGAATTTATTATGGCAAGAGCCATCAGTATAATGATCATCAACCCTCCCAGCTGAAAGCTCTGGAAAAATAATGAGAAAGTTGTCCCTGTTATTTTATTTAGATTTGCAGTGTAATACCTCAGGCAGATAACAAGAAACCTGGAACGACTGCTTTATTTGGATTTAATTTGTGCTCTGTATTTCTCTTCTGGAATACGGCTCATGCTTTTAAATAGGTATAAACATAGACTCTGTATTTACAGGTACAGATCCAAAAGTCAAAGATTTCATCTTGGTGTCCAATTTGTGGTTGTGATGTAAAGGGATTGTCAGAGAGTAGGAAACAAAAGCACCCAGGCAGAGAAGCGCTGGAGGAGTGAGGATTTGGGAGACTTTTAATGAGTTCTCTTTAATGAGAGCCTTTACCTGGAGATTTGCTTTCCAACTCCATCCAGCCTGAGTGATCAAAATTCTCCAGTGGCCGATGTTAAATGTGAAAGCTGCTGGTTCTACCCTTGTTGACAAAATGATTTGTCGCAGTAGAGGGAAGGGGAAATGTTGTGCCATCTACATAATTATTTAACTATTAAATGGGTCTCATCCTGAATACAAAAGGTGTTGATTTCAACTAAATATCAACTTTATGCAGAAATCTTTGAGCCTCATGCTCGGTTTTGACAATTTTCTTCAGTCTTAATTTCTATCAAACTTGGAATTGTTTAAATCTTTTAAGATTTTCTTAAATTAGGAAATCTACTTTTCACTTTTTGAAGCAACTTTCACTTCAAAATGGAAGCTATTTGTTAAGGAAAAGTGTGTTAAAAATGAAAACGTGTTGAAATCAAAATGAAAGCTTGACCTGAATCTACTCATTTCTCCTGTTCACATTTTCAATTCACAACAGCTTTTTTTACCATTATATTTTTTTCCAGCTTCATAAATTACATGAAGTTTGAGGGAACCAAATCAGGATGCTGTACTTTTATGAAGAACAATCCACAAGAAAAGGTCCCTGTCAATSTCTTTCCACAGATTGCTTTTGAACTCTCAGAATCCATGAGAATAATGCCTAAAATGAAGTTCTGCCAAAGGGGTGAGGGTTGAAGTCACTAAAAAGCCAAAAGACTCGAGGCAGGGCCCGGTGTCTGAGTGCCAGCCCTGGTGTGTCTTGTCAGAAAAATCCCATTTGGAGCCTAGAAGGGGGATTTTGTTGCCTTTATCACAGAACTTCAGCTGCCTGGAGGGAGCCAGGGCCAGGAAGCCRAGCTGCAGGACAAAAAATGAGCCGAGCAAGAGTTTGGGAAGGGCCGTGAAGAGCTCGGCGAGGGCTGCCAGCTCCAGCAGCTGCTCCCAGCTGATACCTGTCCCTGCAGCCTGCTGGGCACCACTGATATTCCCCCATCCTGCCTCATGGGTGACCCCCTGGAAACGGGAAAGGATGGAAAAGCCACGGCGTGTCAGGACATTTTCCCCACGGGAACATTTCTAAAAGGGCAGGAGACCCTCAGGGCTTTCCTTCCTGGTTAAAGCTCCAGTGACACTTTGCCGTGTCTTAATTGAGCCTCCCCTGATGGGGGAGGATTCCTCGAGCCCTTACCCGGGCTCTGCAGACGAACGGGACTCTTCCACGCCTTTGCTCTTAGAAAGTTGTTTATTAAGTCTTATCAGAAAAGGAGTCAAGGAACAAGATGACTCCTCTTAGAAAGCRCAAGGRAGAAGGSCCRTTATCRAGATTACAGTGTCCTTTTATAGGTAAATTAMCCAATGAAAACCCRAAAYRAAAGRTATTTCTACTTTTCTACCAATGCTCAATAAATTGTTCTGTCACATGAAAGGAACTGCGGCATTTTTCAYCCAATCCTCTCAATCCACCTTTGCCGCAGAAAATGGAGTAGAGAAAAAAGAAAGAAGGCCTAAAACAACAACAATCCTCCATTTTGAAGGTTTTGTTTCTTATCTATTTTGCTAAATTAACAAACCCAACACCTCTAAATTTTCACCCTGTGACAATCTTATATAATGTTCTATCACCTAATTCACACCAGTGTAGATTCTACTTCCTCCCAGAGGGTAGGTAATTTTCTCCATGGAYGAAGGTCAAAAACAGGGTTGTCCAGGGGGGTAAAACTCTTCAAAACAAGCAGAGAATTATTCCCTGCACTTTGGACTCCAACACTCCAGGAATGGMCTGTTGGAAAAGTTCAGCCACTGCTAAAAAAAAACCCCCAACCAACCGAAAGAAAAAACCTCCTCAGCTTCATGAATATGAAAATAAAATCCAAAGTGTCCTACAGCTTAGAAACATGAAGAAAAGAAGAAAGATGCCCCAAAATATTACCTTTCGTGGTGAAAAATTCGTCTATTCTGAGCTTCTCACATCTGAGGAGTCCAGATATGTCTCTTTAAAGCATAAGGTTTCACACATCCTGCTTTGCTTCCCTCGTACTTCATGAAATTTATGAAGCTGGAAAAAAATATAATGRTAAAAAAAGCTGTTGTGAATTGAAAATGTGAACAGGAGAAATGAGTAGATTCAGGTCAAGCTTTCATTTTGATTTCAACACGTTTTCATTTTTAACACACTTYTCCTTAACAAATAGCTTCCATTTTGAAGTGAAAGTTGCTTCAAAAAGTGAAAAGCGAATTTCCTAATTTAAGAAAATCTTAAAAGATTTAAACAATTCCAAGTTTGATAGAAATTAAGACTGAAGAAAATTGTCAAGACTGATCCTTTCTTTTTGATGAATATAATTACCAATATGGATAAATGAACATTTTCTGCTGGAATATATTTCAGAAAAATACCCAACCAGGTGTGATAGGCATGGAAAAATTGGCAATTATGCCTTACTGAATATATTTGATTGCATGGAGGTTGCATTTCCCTGAAACGAATAYCTGGAACTATTTGCATTGACAAACAGCTCAACTGAGCTGTTAGGTCTCAGCCATGAAAGTGGCCTTGTACAAGCTCTTTAAATAACAAAAGATTGTTCTCCTTTCAGACTCTGTGCACGTGAAGGGAATATAAAATGAACAGTGTGTCTAAGTCCTGCAGTGAGAGATAAATACTATGACAAAAAAACCCCCGAACTTCTCCTAAGTTATACAGCTTTCACCTCCTTTTCTTTCCCTACAATGCTGTTTTTCCATAATTCTCTCTGACCCCATCATCATCTTCTAGTTTCCTGTTTCTTTCGCTGCAGGAAGATCTGAGCAGACTCATCATTTATTGCCTTGCACTTCTGATGTGCTTGTCCTGCCGTGTGTAAATCACTGTTGGGTGTTTTTTCTTTAAAAAACCTGCATATTACAAGTTTCTTGCCTCTCCTAACAGATCCTTAGATAGAATAATTCACTGGCCACAGATGTGTAACTAATACAGGATGTAGAGTATTTTTTAAATTAGGTTGCATCTGAAAAGGAGAAAAAGAGATCCTTYGTTCTTCTGCGGAGCTGGGGTTACATTTGTGTGGGGAGCAGCATCCCCACACCCTCTGATTCTGGTGATTTCATACATTTGCTGAATTCAACAGCATTTAGATCCACTTTCAGATATTACTCAACACAATAATCCCTCATTTAATTTCGTTCTGGGAATGCATAGAGCATAAATAATAAAAATTACCCATTAAATCATGCAGAGCAATCTTGTGCAGCTATCAGACATATGCAGCTTGATTTCCCTCCAACTTATCCTCCTCTTGAAAAGATGACTCTCAGTGATTTCGGTGTATTAATCTTGATTAGCACTCATTAACTTAACACTTCTTGTATTTAGTTTAATGTATTTAGCCATTCCAGAACACAATTGCTGTCAGTTTTCCCCACAGACAAAAAAGAAGAGGGAAGATTCACATCCCCCCTTGGAGATGGGGGTGTGTCCGTGTTCCTTAGGATGAGAAGAGCTCCCAAACCTCCACTTCCATGAGCCGTATTGGCAGGTTTCCACTCAGAGACTAAAATAAGAATTTAGACATCCTGCTCCCATGTAAAAGCCTACATGGAGATGCCTAAATTTAGTTGTCTCCATTTTCTGCTGGATTTTGGCAGAACTGGATGCGCGCTCCAGTCTCTCACTCTGCACACAGCCAGGGCAAGATGGATCCCCATTTCCCATGGATGCAGGCCCACAGCCTGTCTCTGCAAATCTTCACCAGCTCCCTGAGGTTCATTTAATGATGGCAAAGGCCCACGGAGCCCCGCTCAGACGTGAAGGAACTGACTCGGTTCAGCGCTGCACTTTGTTGTTCCCTCAGTCCCCTGCCCCAGGCTGCTTTGCCATCATTACTGCYGGACTAAATTTCAAGCTGGATACTGTACCAACAAGAGATGAGAGGTATCATGCAGAAAAACATCGAGCTAAATTTAGTGTGTGTTCACTTTACCAACAAACCCACTGCAAACCCTTCCTTTCTTTTGTCTCAGCGTCGTCACGAACGTGTAAAGTGCAGATAGAATCAAAACTGGTCCCAAAAAGGRGAAAAGTGAGGCAGACTTGACGGAGAACAAAGCCATATCCATTGGTATTTTGCTTTAGACTCCCAACAAGATGATAATTTGCAGAGAAGGATGACCATGGAGTACCATAAGCCTGATGGAAAATCAGCCTGAGTAACAGGGAGAACTTCCAGGGTTACCTCCCTGCCCTGTCAGACCAACCCAGTCTCTGTTCTCCACAATCCATTTTCATGCCAGGCCCCGTGAGAGGAGACACGAGGAAGTTTTTCAAGTCTGAATCCTGAGAAGAGCAGAGTGGGTACCCCATTTGTGGATATTTCCTCCAAGGCATGGGGAGATGCCCATCCACCCCATATCCAAGGAATAGTTTTGGTCACACAAGGAATGACCTACTGCTGTCACTGGAAGGCTGAGCTATCGCCCACCTTTTAAAAGCACATCACACCTGGAAAGGAGGATTTATTGGCTGAACCACAAATGTGTCCCATGTCTTTTCTTCCTGCCGTGCAGTAACGCTTTGGTTATTTTTTTCCTGATTTTTTATGGCTTGACAAGCCTAGGACTGAGAGATTTTTGAGTCGTGCAGAGCAAGAATTTGTATCTGGGATACTGCATGTGGAAAGATGAATGTCTTTTAATTTAACATGGAGGAACAGCCCAGGTCTCCTGGGATTCAGGGCTCTGCAGCACGGGCATGGCAACTCTCATTTCTAACAATGATACCTTAAAGCAACTCTGCTGCTTCCCGGCGTCATATTGAATGATAAAGTGATTTCAAACATTAAGCACAACTGCCAACGGTGTTAGCAGCAGATTTTAATAGGGGTCAAGTGGTTTCATTTCAAGGTTCGCCYTGCATTCATTTATGTTAACTTTCTTATTTCAGCACAACTTGTAAAACTTCTGAGGCCGTGTAGTTCACAGCAGTGGGGATTACTGGATAATCTGAGGCAGTTAAAAGATAATAAAAGCTATTGGATTCCTAGGAAATCCAAAAAAGCAGGAGCAAAATGTCAGTTACATCAACATGAAATACTACCAAATGCAATAGACCTATTTCATTTCAGYGTCTCCTTTTGATTATGGAAAAAATCCCTCTCTCCCCATTTTGCTCGTGGAATGCTTTTCTGGAGGGTGAATTGCATGCTGGGGTGAGAAGGAGAAGGAAATATTTTGAAGCAATAAAGCACCAGTCCTGTCCATCCAAGAACACTTTCTACGTGCAGGCCACTGTTCAGAGTGAAAATTGTGATTTCTGCTGTGGGCAGACCTTAGGGATGAGGCACATGGAAGTGTTTGCTCCCTGCTCCATCATTTCCTCTGCTTTGCTCACCTCCTTATGATTTTCCTCTTCTTCATCCCCTGGAAAAGGGCAAATGAAATCTTGGCTCTGTTTTCTGGTCCTTTCAGTTAATCCTAACCAAGGATCCCTTATCATGAGCTTTCCTTACGCAACAGAGGCAAATTGCTTGGAGCTGCTTTTATCCCAGGCTATTCCAGCTTCCCTGGGAACAGCTCCAAATCATTTTTCCTCAGTTTTGTGTGAAAATGAAGCAAACTRCCTTCTCGTCCCGTTGCCCCAAAGATAAAYGGCTTCCTGTGGGAGAAATATCTGCTTATTTCAGGCCTTCGACAGCTTGCTTGTTTTATTAGTGCAGAGATGTGCTGCACAGGATCCTTCTGCCTGCTGTGCCTAATTTCTGACTCCAAGGGTATTATTAAGGAGGAGGAGTAGAAAAGATTAGGTGTGCTTTCATCTCCGTACTCAAATGGTGCCAGCCCTCGTTAGAAAGCAGCAAACATTTTCGGGAGAATTTCTCTTCACGGCTCCCCCCAAATCTGTGATCAAAGGTCTCGGAATTAAATTGATTCTGCGAACATCCATCTATTTGACGTGCAAATTGTGCACTTTAAGAAAAGAAAGAAAAGATTTTGAGCCGTATACTTGTCATCTCAGTGCAACACTTCATTCTACCCCAATCCGTTTGAAAGAACCTTGCATCTGACACGGTGCRTTTGAATTTACTCAAATATTCCATTCAATTCGTGCAGTAGCAGGGTAAGTTAATGACAGCACAATTCATGAAAAAATACCTTACAGTTCCATTTCTCCCGAAATTAATTGGTTTCCAGTTCTTAACTATATTTAATTAAACCACTGCACTTCTGCTCTTTTATTTGTTCAAGAAAATTGCCTTGTGGAAGGCAAGGAACACATTTTAAACTGTGTTTCTTAAATACAATTTATATTCTCTATATAACTCGCTCATTCAAGCACTGGCATTTCCTRCTAATTACGTTTAGGATCCAGCACAAATTATCCTACCTGAAACCTTCAAAAAGCTGAAATATCCAAGTGGAAAACCAAACACATTCCAATCCAACAGTCACTAAGGACAGGAAGATATTTCCCCTCTGACCACCTCTAGATCCAGAGAGCCACTTTGCCCCWGGGTTCCACCCCGAGAATGGGTGTTAAACTTGATCAGGAGAATTTGCAGTATTTCGGCTGGATAATAGTGCCCAAATAATGAGAAAAAGCCAGAGAAAAAGTTCCAGAAAAGCTCTCATTAAAAAGTTTTCTTTTAAATACAGGTCTTAATTTAATTGAGCTGCTTCAGACCATTTTAAGAGGTAATTTAATTATAGTAAAACTGCAATAAAAGATAAAAACACCGCCATAATCAATTCAGCATTGCAGAGGTACCTCTGAGTCCAAGCACAGCTGGAAACTTCATAAAGGCAAATACCTGAGGCTAAAAGCRTTTAAATTTGAAGGCCACACTTTAAAAGCTTATAATCAGTTTGTGGAGATCTGGTTTTTGACCTTATCTTGAAATTTTGAACAATCTTGGTACCTCAAACATTTATTACTCCAGAAAACAGTCTGGGATTGTTAATAACTGATCCTAAATCCATAATGTTCATATTGATTATCACACTCAATCAGATTCACTCTGTCCATTTATATTTCTTCACGTTTCTGCTTCACAAAGCCAAGCTCAAGAGAAATTAAATAGGGAAAGTTTGTAGTCTAAGAACTGATTGATCTGAAGGAAAACTCGCAATGCTGGCACTTGGAAGTGTTTGAACATTATCATTATTACCATGGGATTAGAGTCTTTCAGCTAAAGAAATCCTTGCCTGAAAAAAAAAGTGAAGGCTATCAAAAAACCTTCCAGAAACCAGCAAACAGAGCTAAATGACTGACAGTTAATTGACTTTTTGTTGTAAAGCTTCACTGCAAATATCCCCAGACAGGAGAGCACTTAATCAGATCAAAGTGTTGTGGCTGGCTGTTATTTTGTCAAGAAGTTACAAAATTTGGAGGAACTAAATTACATGGACTGCACTGCCTTTATCGTTCGCTGAAATTTCACTATTGAAACTTGACAGCCTAAAAAAAAGCCAGATACTAAAATATGCTGCATGTAGAGCACTAACACAGTACAAAACACCTTGCTGTATAGGACTTTATAATGTTGCAGATTTATTTCTTGTTAACCATTTCCAATTCCCTGCAAATGACCTAGAAAAGCTGCCTATTTATCCATAAATATAAAACTGCAAAAAGGAGGCAGGTCTCCAGAGAAAAAACCCAAATATTGGGGTCCACATGTTTCAGAAGTTCAAGGAACATCATTATGAGCTTGTAAAGGGAGACCATAAGCCAGATGGGAACGGTAACGTTGATCTTCCCAATGCAAAGAGCTGATAATTGTCGAATAATCATCAAAACCACATTCATGCAGTGACTCCTTCGTGTGGCACCACCTTCACACACAGACCCCTGCTGGAACAGCACCTCGAAACACCTAAACCCATCATCAGTGGCTGTTATTCTTAAAAATAACATCCCTGATTTTCACTGAGTGTGGAGGCTGGAGTTCCCAGGAACCCTTTGCAGGGTGTCCCCTCATCGTGATCCAAACACCAAACCAGCAGCAGTTCCCTGGCTGGATTTGCAGACCCCCCTGGGCCTGATACCTTATAAAAACCTGTGTGGGAGGTGTGCATGGTTGAGGATAAATATGAACAACAGCATGTGCAGAAGCACATTTCAGAAAGGCCCCGCGTTGTTYCTTCTCTGCTGTAGGACAACCCACACCTCTGAGGCTGCTGAAGTGCAYGGATTGCTGCGCTTCATCCCCTGCTGATGAGTGAAAGCTGCTGGCTGAAAGCATGACAGCCCCATTTGTAGTGCTGTTTGTCCAGCTGAACAGTGATCTGAAGATTATGACACGTTACGTGGCAATAGCCTTGTCTGTGCGTGCAGGAACAGAGCAGTGATTTGGGGGATTACTCCTGGAATCTCAGTGGAAGCCCCACGTGTGCTGGAAGCAGGGAGTGAAGGGAGAGGAGCTGTCTGGCACTGCTGAGTCAGGAAAAGAAGCTGTGGAGATGTGAAATGCCCTGTCTGCCACCAAATTCCACCTCTGCTGGCGAAACTGCTTCGACTCTGACTTCTAAACGTGCACAGAGACCTGCTCATTCACAGAGAGAAAATGCAGAGCTAAAATTATCCATGAATTTCAAGTAGTAAATACATTGGGGGAAAAAACCCCATTTTTTTCTATCAAGTGAAGCAAATAAAAGTAATTGAAGAATATAATCTGCTAATAATTATTCAGTGAGCTGGACTGTTGTAGGGATCTGTTAATCACCCAGTTCATCATGTTAGAGAACGCTTACACTTGTTCAAATCAAAGAGGGAGAGATCCTGCACTCGAATCAAGCAACATTTTAAAGACAATCAAGGGATACTTCTTTAGGTGATTTTGAGTGCCTGGTTATGATTCTAATCAAGACCCACTTTAATTGCAGCAACAGAATCCCTTCCAACCTTTGTCTTTTTTTGGCAGAGAGGAACTGAATTGTGCATAATGGCTCTGGACACATCATGAGGGTCACAGAGTTCACATGACAAACCACAAACAGCTCAGCATTGCGCACTCTGTCTCCTGAGAGCCATGAACCAGTGATCCAGATGGACAGTCCCTTACGAGAGCCCACCTAAAACCAGATGTCTCTAAGGGTACTTTCAAATAATCTTTTGTAAGTATTTTCTCGTTCTTCTGAACAGTAAAAACTGGCTTGTCTTGGATTGAGTTTTTTCCGTGAAAATCACAGGAGATTTAGGACACACCAAGAAAATTGTTACTTATGATGCTGTGTAAAGCAGACTCTGACGTTTCTGATTTTTCCAAACATTTAGAGAAATGTTATATTTAGAACAAAAGCCACCCAGGCAAAAGTCACTGACCTCTCAGAGCAAAGCATATTGTCAAAAATACTGCAGCATCCTTGCTAGCAAGGCAAGTGACCCAAGGCAAATTTTTTCCAGAGCTTGTGTACTTGGAGATCTTTGCTTATCAGGGCAGAAAGACAACCAGTGGTGGCTTTGAGCTACTGCTGACTGATTGAATCACAGTGATCTGCACTCTAACTGGAGTGGAACACTACAAACCAGGCTGCAAAAGCAGAGCCAAAATCGCCTTCGTTCCTCTCTGTGTGGTTTTGTTGTTGTAGAGGAGGGAGCCAGCCCAGAGCCACTCAGGTTCCTGAGTTCTCTACGTGGTTATGATGAGCAGGACACTAAGGATGTGTCCTCTCCAGTCCATGAACCTCTTGTAGATGTTTACAGGGTGTGGGGGAAAAAAATCTCAACTGTTGGGAAAGACCAGGGCCTGGAGGGATTCGAGGARCCCTTYATCAGGAACWGCAGTGACAGGARCAGGGGGAATRGCTTCAAACTGGAAGAGGGGAAATGCAGGCTGGATATTGGGAAGAAATCCCTCCCTGTGAGGGTGGGGAGGCCCTGGCACAGGGTGCCCAGAGAAGCTGTGGCTGCCCCATCCCTGGAAGTGTCCAAGGCCACTTTGGATGAGGCTTGGAACACCCTGGGATAGTGGAAGGTGTCCCTGCCCATGGCAGGGGGTGGATGAGATGATTTTTAAGGTCCCTTCCAACCCAAACCATTCTGTGATTTGTATGATCCTTGAGGGTTTCTTACTCCTGTGGAGCTGCTGGGCTAACATGTCACAATATAAGGTCTGTTCATAGCAATAAAACACAATTTTCACGAGGCAGAGGTGCTCTGAGCATAGGCAGGAACCTCCCTGTGCCAGGTGCTGGACAGACAGGGAACAGAAGGAAATCCTTGTCCCAGTCCATCCAGGAGAGCAGCAGGAAGAAATAACGCTCCTGGCTCTTCCCCTGATCTAGATGGGAACTGGCACAAAGGAAGGGATGAGGAGGAAGGAGAACTTATTAAAATAATGTGGTGGTGCAGGATAAAGACTTCACTTCCYATCACAGAGCTGCCTGTGTGGAAACCCTGAAGCCTGTGACCCCTCCATGGGGAGTTAATACATCTTTTCCATCAATTTTATGTGATTTATACCAACTCTTTGAAGCCAATATTCCTTTCTATTTCTGGCCTTGTTTTTCATCATTTCCCTGACTTCTCCCTTTTACGTTGTTTATTTACTGACTGATCTTAGGAATGTAAGAAAAAATAAATTCCTGGTAATTTTTGGCATACTACACATCGCTATTTCCAGTGAATCAGGCACTTATACTTCACTGGTCACGTTTTCTGACAATTTTTGTGTCTCCAGACCCTCCAAAAGACTTCCTGTTGAGCTCCAGAAAGCCAAGAACATCTTGTTCTACCCTAAATTGACTTCATGGTTCTCCCGCCATGGTGCTGCTACGGGAAAAAACTGAAAATAAAAATATATTCTAATCCTTACTGAAAGAACCAGGAGAGGAGAAGGACAGACACGTTTGTGTTGAACTGTCCTCTCTTGATTTTCTTATGCCCACCCAGATGGGTATCCCTAATTTATCTTCTCTTGCATCCAAAAAATTGCCAACAAATTTGAATACAACCTCTGCCTTGCAAAAAGGCGCCTCTAAATACACCTCCAATTTTCCTGCATAAACTGAGTGATCTTTACAGAGAAACTGTGGGAATTTATTGCTCCTCAGATGCTTTAAAACTTCATGAGAATGGTTTTGCTCACATAAAGCCGTTATTGCCTGCTGCCCCTGCTTTATACTTGGCTTATTTATGCTGTAGTTACCAAAATGTTGGGTTTGGAGTATTTTTTTTGTGTACGAACACTTGGAATCCAAGAAAGAAAACTCATGATTTATTTATGCATCTGCAAGTATACAGATAATTAGGAAGTACTGTGCTCACTAAAATTAAATTACAGAACCTGACTAAACTACATCCCATCATTTGAAACAAATTAATTCATGCTCTGCCTGCCTTTGATTTTAATGTATTCAATTGCAATTTCTGTGTGTAAACCTCTCTCATGTTTTATACATTCTGCAAATTCTGATTTTTTTTTGTTTTTGTTTCTAACATAGGCACCCATTGTGTAAAGGATTTCTGTGCTCCTTCGTGCTTCTGGAATAATTATGTTGTCTGCTAGAGAAATAAAGTGACAGCCTTGAATTTAAAGCTAGGAGAGTTCCTCAGGTAATTTCTGTACGGTGCTCTGAATATATATATATATTTATATATTTGTATTTATATTTATACCTGCTGAATATCCATATACACACCTGGCAACTCTTATCATCCCTTGCCAAAATGAAAATCTTGGTACATGACATAAAGTGGGAATTTTTTTTCTTCTACAAGGTGTGGTGGGCTTAAATGTTCTGTAGAATTTCTTGAACAGTTTTCTCCATCTTCTTTCTCTCGTGATGTGGGTCTGCTTTTGATTAAGATGTGCTTATCAAAGCATTTGTCCCTCTCACCCATTTCCTTCTTTTGTTTATGGAACAGGGAATTGAGCTTGATTCCCACAGTAAACTGAGCAGAGGGAATTTGGATTGATTTATTTGGCTCTCCTGGCTGCAGAAATAAAATTAGCATTCCTCAAGGATGAGTATTTAAGTGTAACACATATAATGATCCAGTCCAATAAAAAAAACCTGATGTAAACTTTGATTCATGATCCAGTACAGTTTGTGTTCTGACCATAAATTTTAGTGAGAGAAATTTATCTGAATGTCCTGCACCTATTTCACCTGAGGATTTGCAGATGCCAGTACCCATCTGCCTGGTCAGCACTTCAGAGCTGGGGTTTAAAATCTTTTCCAGTGAGGCCTTTGGGGTTTATTCCTGGAGTTTTAAAAGGGAGGCCATGCCAGGAACAACAACAAGTAATAAAAAGTAAAATAACAGCAATAACAAGTAATCACCTACTGAATATTTATCATCTCAGCACCTACTGTCCTTTTTCCTGTGAATTCATCCCCAAAGAACAATTTATTGGCTCTTAACCACACACAAACCCCACCATATGGAGAGGGCAGCAGGGTTATATAACAGAGACAAACAAAGGTCTTTACAAAGAGCTGATATCATGCTCCAAAACTCTAATTGCTATAGATAACATCATGTCATTCATTTATTTACTCTGTTTCAGTGGTGTCCACACAACGTTCACTCACAGGACTTCCACTCACTTTACCGTAGGGACACACAAAAAAAAACCCCAAAAAAAACCCCTACGAAACCCACAAAACCCCTATATATGGGTTTTATATCTATTGTAATTTTCTGCTCTAACTATCAGCAGCAAAACTAGCAGTCAGAGCTTTAGCAGGTAGTTTGAAGGACTGGATTGATGAGTAAAGCAAAAGAGAGGAAGAAGGCAGGAAGGTTAAGCAGGCTGAGTAATCTCCTACCACGGGGCCGCTTTGCCAAGGACAATCACAAGCCAGCAAATAAAAAGAAACCTTTGTGACAGCTAAAATCAGGTTGGCACAGTCAGATGGTTGTAAAAGGGACAAAGGGAACCCACCTGGCCTTCCAGATGTTACAAACTCCAGCTCTGAGCTGCCCCACATCCCATCACAGGTTTGAGGTTAAAACTGTTCACTCCCTTCAGCACATTCTTGTGAGGGTGATGGATGAAATTTGCTAAACAAATTAAACCATACACTGGTCCTTTTTCTACCCCAAGAGTCATCACTTTATTTTAAGAGGCTCCCACCACAGAAATGGCTTTTCCTGCCTGGCTGTGGGGTTTGGGTCTCTTGGCAGGATTCCAGCTGCCAGCAGCAAGAGAGCAGACCCAAAAGAGGCCATTTAAAAAAAAAAAAACTGGGAAGGATTTGGGGAAAACCACAGTGAGAATGAGAGAGGTGTCTCCCCTGCCTCACCTTCTAATTTCACTGCCAGCTTGTACCATCTCCAGGGGGCACAGAAAACTGTAGGGCAGCACATTCCTGCCCAATCTCACTTCTGTTTTTCCATTAAAACCCAGTGTTTCAGTTGCAGCAAGAGATTAAACTCGATGGCAGATTTCAATGGGAGTTGCTCTTGGCTCCATTACAGAAGATTTTATGTGCATAACTTTAACCACATGCATCATTCAGTTGATTTCAGTAGGACTCCTAAAGCTGAAGTACCTTGTTGAATCAGAGCCTTTCTGCATCCCTGGCTACAGCCTCAAGTACCGACACTCCAACATCATCCGGGGCCAGCTGCTGATGCTGAGATGTCAGGACCTCCCCCGCTGGTAGAATCAGAGAATCCCAGCGTGGTTTGGGTTGGAAAGGACCTTAAAGACCAGCTAGTTCCAATCCCACTGCCATGAGAGGGACACATTTCACTAGACCAGGTTGCTCAGCGCTCCATCCAAATCCTCGGCTGAGTTCTCAGTCCCGCCGMGCTGCTTCCAAACTGTCTCTAGAAATTCCTCCAGGCTTCAGCAAAAAACTTATCCTGCAAAAAAATTATGTTGCAGAACAACGAACATCTTGTATTTGCAGGGAATAATCTCTTAAGGGGCATCCCAAAGTCCTCACCCCCATCCCTTCAGTGTCCGAGGCCAGGTTGGACRGGGCTTGGAGGAACCTGGGATAGGGGAAGGTGTCTCCAAAACAAGGGTGGGAATGAGATGACCTTTAAGGTCCCTTCCAACCCAAACCATTCTGATTCTACAGTTCTGTAACCCTGATTTTATCTATTAAGTGGGAGAGAGAAGTGCTGTGGGTTTGAGGGTGACACATTGAATGCATAAAGATCGGCCCAAGCTTTGCACTTCAGTTTTCAGCTGAGTCTAATGAAGCATTTCCTGGAGCATCCTTTCCACTGCAAACTCTGCCTTTATTTTCAGTGCTCCCACGTGCAAAAGGCAAAGCTTTTGGTTGCCTTTTTTCACTCTTAACTCTCACCTACACGAACAAAGGTGGCAGCAGCAGAGTGCTAAAAAGCTGATTTACAAACCACTCAATTTCCAGWTCTGTGTTACATTGCAAAGTCAGGACATGCAAATCAAAGTTGTTTGTTAGGAATATACAGGAATGATTTCAAATATAGTGGTACTATTTAAAATCCATTTTTGGATATGTTAATACTTTATTAGGGATGTAAATTTATATTAGGCTCTGCAAACCTTTTTTTTTTTCAGGTTATGCAAATTCATTTCAAGATATGTTAATTTGGTTCCTGACACAGATCAGTAGAAGATCTCAAGTCTAATGATAAAAAGAATACTTTAAAAGCTACACAGTTACATGTAAAGCTTGATTCTACAACTCAAAGATTACATAATTCAAACTCTGGCCTAAGTCCAGATTTGTAAAGCAAGSCAATTTAACCATGAGAGAGCACATCCAACACTGAGCTGTTCTGTACCAGCCATAAATGGGGTTATTCTGAATATATTGCTTCTACTGCCTCACCTCTTTGCTGGATACTTCTGAAACAGTTACTTCAAACCAACCTTCATACCACAAGGTTTAATAAAATTTCTTCATTCCCCTTTTCTCCCTTTTCCTCCTCGGTAAGACCTGGCTGTAAAATAGCAATTTTGATCTCATGCTGCCTGAGAACAACGGCTTCAGACTCTGGGGTAGAATATACTCAGCGAAGGTTAATCCTGCTGCTCAAGCAGAGCTTTGCTAAAGGTGGCACTCACAGCTGTGAAACTAAAACCATAAAGCTTTTGCTGCCCTCAACATTTACCTTTGTACCTCTAAGAATTATCCCAGCTGGAAAAGTTAGTACCTGCTCTGGACCCACTGAACCTCAGGCTGAATTTAAGAGTTTATTCTCTTTTCAGCACTGGGAGTGCTAAAATGCTGACAAAACATCTCCAGTCTCCTGCTTCCCTCCAAAGTAAATGTCTTAAAAGTTTGGGATGTGGGATTCTTTCTATGTCTCCTTTTGTTTTCGGTGTGGTGAGGTCTCAGGTTATATTTTCCACTCCCTGGAGCCAGTTCTGTACTTTTCCAACCTAAGTTTAAAAAAAAAAAAAACAAAAAATACATCATCTTAGATAAGACACAAACTTCAGAAAAATGTGATATGGTTTGGTCTCACATTTGAATCACATGGAAGCAAAAATCAGGGACTAAAGGGTCACATTCATTTGATATTCCAGCTATGTCGTGACAAACAGGGATTTTCCCCAAGCTTTTTGCACCTCTCAGGACAGACAAACTGTCTGGGAAAACAAGGCTACACACAAGGAAAACATTCATAACTTCCAGTTTATGGTGGAAATATCTAAACAAAGGTGTTTTCTCTCAGCTCGATGTATTGCTAATGAAAACCCGAAACAAGAAGTGCCCCAATAGGAACGGTAATTAAATCCTACTTTTCAAACTCTGGAAAGTTTTATCTTCTTTTGATTCTGACTTTGATCTAACCTGGTTTTCCTTTCATTTGGGATTTCTTCTCCCAGCTCTACGCTGCTTTTCTGAAAACTTTAGACTTTTTGGTAATTATAGACACTTGTTCAGCTGTTCAGTGGCAGGAAAAGTTACTGGAATATCCAAAAAGGGGAAAGCAAAAGCCTCCAGGACTCCTCAGTTGTCACCACCCTCCAAGGAGCCACAAGTCACAACCTACAGCAAGAGAAGTGCTTGTCAAAAAAAGGTGGGGGATCATTAATTCCGGATAGTCACTAAAGAGGCAATGATTTCTTCATGTGAAGCTCTCCTGAGAATTCAATGTGCCCAAATGGCAAAGAGACTTGTCAAGCTCGTTWTCCGGGGAATAAAGGCTGCTGTCAGCTCTTTGTAGGAGCGCTCGGGTTGCTGTAAACTGGCACCGCTCTCATCTCCCGGGAGCCGCTTTATTTGAGAGGAGAGAAGCCGCTTCCCTCGTTTTCCTCATTTCCAGCTGAGCCTGAAAAAAGCCTGCACACCTTCCAACTGATCGCTTTCCTGTTTTCCCCAAAAAGCCATCGCTCCTGGCCGGTCCCACACCTCTCTCTCCCTGGGAAGCAGCCGGGATGCTCCATCCCCGTTCCCAGGGAGCAGCCGCTGCTCCGACTCTCCTTTTGCTGTCTCTCCCCCAATAAAAAGCAGCACCACGACTGCTTGCCCGGGCAGCCTTCACACCAAAGGAGCTGCTGTCTTTCAGGATAAGCTCCTTTAATTTTGTTGCCTGGTCGGGAAGGTACCAATGTGACAGAACAGCCTCACTGGATTTCACTCGATCTGAGAATTTCATCCCTTCCTCATCACTTTCCCTCCCAATTATCCTCTTCCTCACCACCGGGGATTGAGCAGCGATTTTGCATCTGAGAGTAAACAAGGCTGGTCCTGCTCCTCCCCAGAGTGAGTGCTGGGAGGGTGGGGATGATTTATGAAACCAGCACATGGCGCCGTGTGATGCTGGTGGCTGCGAGGGAGGGAAGCAGCATTGGATCCTTCAGGGCTGGCCCCAGGATCAGAGCAAGGCACTGGTGACTCCCCAGAGCTGATTTGTTGGGTGTTAATTGCGGTTGTTTGAATAATTTCGCCCTCCCAGGCAAGGGGGGGAGGTGTTTCCTTTGATGTGAAATATCCACTCTTAGGGTTTGGGGAAAAAACGGGGCACGGTCAGCAGGAGCTGTTCCTTAACACCGAAATGATGGAGCTTAAGCTTAAAAATAAAGGTTGAAAAAAAGGATGAAAATTTGCTCCAAGGATGCGTGTGCACAGGTGGATTTGCACAGGGGAAAATGCACAGGAACAATGTTCACTTTTGTCTGATTTCACCAGAAATCCTCACTATTTTGCTAATCCAGCTTTGTGAGCAAAACTTGTGACAGATCAGGAGGGAATGTTTGGCTGTGGGCAGCAGGGTCTTTCGACTTGAGTTTGAAATCAATTAGAAATTGTTTTCAAAGTAATACATTCGGATTAGGTTTCATTTCTCACATTTGTTTGCCTTCATTGCATCTTTAGCTCGAACCGTCTCGTTTTCACTCTCTCCTGCGGAAAACCCGTTAGCAAAGAGGCAAAAAATGAATGTGACAATCTCATAAAAAGCAGATATAACAGAAATCTAATGAATGCATCTCCATAATAAACTGATAACAGTTTATCAGTTATAATAAACAGAGAAAATGCTGAGAGGAAAGGGAGCCCTGAGGATGCAGGTGGAAAGGAGAATACTTGTTGCACCTGGATCATTCCAAGATGGGGAACAGGCTCTGCCCTCCTCACCACACATTTTCTGTAGTGAAGTGCTCACAGAGAAATATTAAAAGTGAAAAAAAAAAAAGTTTCTGAAGACTGAAGAGCACTGGGTTAACTTGGTTTAAAATAAAGGGGCTGTGGGCAGCTTCTGCCCTAGAAGAAAATATCGTTCATGATTTAGACTTAAACAAAGTTTCTTGAACTCTAAATTGGAAACAGCACATTTAAAGGCAGGTGGGTGGAAGGCTGTGGAGGTGGGAAAGTGAAAAGACAAAGGGAAGAGAGCAGGGGAGAGCTCTTGGGAATCTGTTCATGGAGAGCTCTCAGAAATTTTTGAAGTTGAGGAGATATTATGTTAATATAAGTTCTAATTGCTAGGCAATAAACAACACCCACCTGCTGACTAAATGTCAGGACCAAACTTATCTCTAAATCTGCTTTGAAGCAATGTCAGTCATAGTATCACAAACAGATTGAACCCTTCTTTCGGTATTAAAATAAAAATTAGCCGGGGTTTTTAATTACCCGAAGTTAGAGACCTCAGGTATTTAAAAAAAAACCAAACAAATAAAACCCCAACCAATTTGGCAGTAGGTGGTAAGAGCTGCAGTGAGTTGTGACTGTTTGTGAGCCAGTTATGAAATAAAAATCCCAAGAAATGCATCATGTTTGCCACACATTAATGGCAATATTTCAAAGGAATGGTTTTCCTATTGTTAGTAATGTACTAGGCTGGAAAAATTTCCAGGGATTTGAGATGTCTTCTCTGCAAGAAGGATGGTGACCACACACAAGGATGTGCTGCTAACCTAAACACTCRCAGTTTAGGCGGAAAACTAAAAAAAAACCTAAAAAACCCCAACAAAACCCCCTACAAATGAAAAACCAATCAACAACTGTGGGAAAACTCCTCTCGATGGATTCAATCTTTGCCTTCCCCTGACAATCAGCCTCCCATGAGCAGCTTCTACCCAAGTGCTCCATATCCTACATGGACCTTAAACCAGGAAATGGGAAACCCCAGCCAAGCCAGGGAAGCAAATCTGAACAGAAACAAGGCAAAGCAACCTCGCTTTGAAAGAAAAGAGATTATTTCAGATTCACTTCTCTGTTGCATTAAGCCAAAAGAATGAAGAGTCTTCAGAGATAGCAGAATGCATTTGCATTTTAAAATCCAGTGTTTGGTGATGTCCAACCTTCACTTTTTGTCTCTCAGGCCTCTGAACAATGCAGCAAAAAGGCCTCCTTTGCTCCAGATATCAGATCTTGGGCAGGAAGATGGAAGGGGTCTGGAATCCTCTGCTCGTTTAGGGTATGGCAAATGAATAAATGGATCTATGTGTAATTTAAACTCCATTTAATTCTAACACTCAGCAAAATGGTGTGGAGTTTTGACTTAGCCTGTTACTCAGCTGCAAGGGCAGTGTTTAATCCTAATATTAGTTCTGGCTGCTGAGTTTCTTTCTATTCAGAAAACACATTTTGTGCCTTTATTTAAGGAATCCTCTTTCTATGCAAATGCAATTCCTCTGAGAGAGGAGCAAGCATGGGGAACACAAGTTATTTAAAACAGGCTATTCACTATTTTTCAGGGGAAAAAAAAAGAAGATTCTGAAGTTATTTAAAGGCCATGGGACTTACATACCCAAGAACAACAAAACCCCGAGAATCTGAATCAAAACACGTCACTGAGCTTTTCCTCYGCTTTCACTGAATGCAAATGAGAACATGAATTAACACAAACATCACACGGCCGGGAAATAACAACTTCAGCTTGCAGGAGCCACCAGTGTTGTTGTGCAGCTGAGTCACACCTGAGGGGAGGATAAATGGAATCATGATTGAGCAGACAGGATTAGGAGCTCATGGAGAGAAAGGATGGCCCAGCAGTGACAAAGCCAGCTTTGGACTTGGGAAAATAAATTCACCTCTCTCCTCTGCTCCAGCCCTCTTGCACAGCCTTGGGAAAGACACAGGGCTGTTAGAAGGATAAATACATCATAAACTCAGAGGTACTCACATACCACTGCAGAGGGGACCAGGAAAGTGCATAAGTTCTTGGAAACGAGCTTGGAAAGCTCTTTGGTATTTATTTCTCAATGTGGACAACATTTCACAGCAAGGATACATTTATACAAGTTTACTCAGCCAAATTTGGGAGTGGATTAAGTGGAACCTGTGTGCAGGATGACAGGATCCTTGTGGGAAGCTAATGTGAAGCAGTTACTTTGCTTTAAATTCATGTTCTACCTTGCTGTGCAAGAGCTTTCCCGTGTAGATAAACATTTTTTTCAAAAAAAAAGAAATTGGCAATATCTGTTAAGTAATTTTTGTAATAACCAGTTTGCCATTATCCATCATTGAATTGAAAGCTACCTTTAAAAGCTTTTACCCCATTAGGATAAACAAAACGGAATCGGGGGGTAAAAAATTCACCACAAAAGGCAATCAATTCACAGATGGAGAGGAAACACATTTAAAACGAGGTATTTGAGAAGGATCAGGGAAATGCCCACTTCTGTCTCATTTTGGACAGTGAAGTGCAGCCCATCACACTTCCCAAAGGACGTTTAAATATCACCTTGCAGAAAGGTGGAGAAAAGCAGACAGGCAGAGAAAGCAGATGCTGAACCGAGACCTGGAACGTTCTGAGCCACCAATTTAACAGAGAAAGAAAACTCATGGAAAATAATCCAGCTGCAGCAGGAACATTTGAAAAGCAATGACAATTATGTGCTCCCAGAGCAGCAGAAGGTAAAAGTACCAAAGTGAAGCTCTAAGTTAGTAATAGTAAAGGTTATTGGGAACAGCGTGGTTATTTCCTTCAATTGCAGTCCCTGCTGAAGTTATTTTTCTATTTATAAAAGATCCTTGGTTTGTTACGAGGCATTTCTCGTGTTTATAGATCTCTCACTAGAAGCTGAAGAGTTTGGATCTCCATGGAAAATGCATATAACCTTGGAGTCTTCAAGAAAGCTGTCTTTATATTACACCCATTAGGGATGAATTTAGGCATTTAAAACCAGAAAGTGCCTAAACATGCAGACAGAGGTTTCCCAATGGCTCCCACTGATTTCCATCACCAAGTATTTATCAGCAGTGTTTGCCACATCATTGCCCCTGTAAATTCAGCCCAGCCACTTGGGGTTGTTTTTTAAGACACAAAAATAATTCTCACCCAAAGGATTTGCTGCTTTCCTCAGCACACAGGAGAGAGATCCCTCGCTTCCTGTGCCATCCTGGTTCTGAGAGAGTCAGGAGCAGCATGGCAAAAGGAATATTGCTGGAGTGTGGGTCAAACAACCCTGGAGCTGCTAATTCCAGCTGCATGGTGGGGCTTGGAAGCTGGCAGGGAGCACCTTTGATTTTCCAAAGTGGGATGCTTCTTTTCACACACGGGGCCATGCAGTGACTCCTGCACACACAGCCCCAAGAGCCACCAACTTCCACTCTTTATCAAGTTAGAGACATCCAGAAAAAAAAAAAAAATCAAAGACTTTCAATCTGACAACTTTATTTGGGTGCAGACAGCCTTGTCCCTTATTGTTCTCTGAGTGTCTGCCCTGCTGGTAGAGTTTGAAATTATTTATTGCAGGGAGATGACCAAGAGCTGGTTATACACCAGACCACCTCAAATTGCAACAAGTCCTCTCCTGGAGCTCTAACCCTCCCTGCTTCAGGGTTTTCTTGAAATTCTTCCTTCAAAACTTTGTTTGTTTTCCATTAATTGAGAAGATGAGGACTGGCGTCCTCAGCATACACTTAATATTTATTAAACTCATTAAATGGTGAGCAGGGAGGTACCAAAATGCCTGGCCAGTGGATCTGTTCTGTTTGCAGCATCTGCTGTTTCAATATTATGAAATAATAACGCTGAGGCGTCTTTCAGCCCTTTGAAGCTCACAACTCCAGGCTGCTATGGTGCTTAAAATAGGGAGACACATTTCTGTGACCAAGAATAGTTTAATCAATCATTACAGCAAAGACTAAAATGCAGACTCTCAGTCCTCTCAGTCCAGGTCATTGGCTACTCCCTGCATGGGTAAAGGGCTGTTTGGGGGGGGTTATTTGGCTGTTTAGGGTTTTTTACCATAATTGCCCACTCCAAATTTTGGCTACTGCACCGAGCTGTAGTTTCTGGCTTTCATTAAACATAACGACTGTCAGTGTTTATGCAATAATAGTTCAAAGTATAGCTTTATGCCAATTCTTATTGCCAGCTCCTCTTTTTTTTTTTCCTTTACTTTATTTTCAGCCACTCTGTGAAAAAATATTGAGATATATTGTAAGGAGAAAGAAGGATTGCAGAATATGGAGCTGCTTTAGAGCCCTGCTTCAAAACAACCTCCCACCACAGAGCCCTCAGAGACTCCATCTGGGAATGGAGAAGGGGGATAAAGCGAAGAGGAAGCTGGAACCACACAAGCTTGTAGGAAGGAGAAAGTTCAGACATATTTAATACCCACTAATCAGCAATTTAGGCTTTTCTGGTCCCAGTTAAACCACAAGTCAGGAGTGACTCCACCAGTTTAGTAGTGGCACCATTTCAGCCACTGGAAAGAGGCAAAGAAGAATCAAAAGCAGATTTTTCCAGGGCTGTGTGAGCTGATACACAGCATCTGCTTTATACAACTTTCACACTCCCATTTTGAAATTCAGATAGTTGTGGCCAGAAATCCCTAAAACTGAACCTCTCTCTCCCATTAACCTTTTCTGGAGGTATTCAGCACTTGCATTTCCAAGTAGATGCCTTCTTTTTTGTTATTATCATTAATTATGGCTTGGCGTGGAGCTGCTGTTAATTTGGTTGATTGCAGAATTTTGCATTTACAGATTATCTCACTGCTCTTGCACCGTGGTGATTAGAAAAGGGCCCTGACTCCTCTCCCCCAGGGACTCTGTGGCAGATCCCTGAGGATGCTGTTGGGGTTCAGGGATGTTCCCTCCCTGCCCCACATCCACTCAAAGGCCACTTTTAGTCCCCATTACCTCAACTGTGGCACTTTACCCCCAAGGCTGGAAGAAATAAACAGTGATAATGAATGAACAGGCAGTAGATAAATAATAGAAATTAAAACACTGAAAAAATACATCTTCACATGCTTTGTTCATTTTAACTTACCTCCCTTTTCTCCATTAAACAGCACCAGCAGAAAAAAATCCCTGTTTTTCAGTACTCCTGTTTAAATGAGCTATTTTGTGTTTTGTTGCCTTCCCCACATTTCTTGCTATCCACATTCTTTCCAGACAAATTCTGGGAAGCTTTTAAATGAAGGCTTTAACTGCTCACATATGCCCCTCATCAATTCTGCCTCCAGCAAACCCAGCCTTCTTTAAAAAGTCTTCAAAAGACAGAAGTGAAGCTGTTTACTGTAAATTAAGGAGTCATTTTCCTGCTAAAATCCTGGGCTGAAAGGAGAATTTATTTTAGGAATCAAGGAAAGAAACAAGCAGCAAGAAAATGAGATGGTGTAGTGCCATGCCTAAACTTTCCATCTCATTTTGTGTTTGTGTTTGTGTGGACAGGGTCCGGTCCCTCTGCACAGAGATAATGAGTTAAGGAGTTCTGATGAACAAAAAGAAAATACCCACGCTGAAATAACTGGGAGTTTACTACTGGAATGGAGAATTTAGGTGAAGCAGAGTCTGTCTGCAGCAGGTCAGCTCATCCACTGCTCGAAATGCTTCTGCTGAGGCCGGGAGAGCAGCTTCCTCCTCCAACAGCAGCAGCTCGTCCCTGAGGGAGCAGAAGAAAAGGCTCTGCATGATCAGGACAAAATTAGAAACTTTCTTTTTGCTCCAAAGAGTTAACAAAACGAGTCAAGGTATCAATCAAACCAAAACACTTCGAGACAGCTTCTGAGAATTGGCGTTTTTTCACCATTCAAGAAATAACGCAGCAGGGGAGGTTCGCTCAGTGCCCTCAGGCAGAGTGTCCTGCTTTGTGTGGGCAAAACTCACAGCAGCTCCACCAAGGTCCCAACCAACACTCAGATAATCAAACCTGGCTAAAGGAGGACAACATTTGGCCACCTCTACTCTGATTTCAGCAATCCTTTCCAGGAGCAGCAGTTGCACAGGGGGGATCTGCTGGCTCAGTGATGTGTGTGTTTGCTTGTCCTGCTGGATTTGCAGAAATATTTAGAGATGCTTCCTGACTGCTGTGTGCTGCTGCAAGTTTGAGCTGTGCAAGTGTCCCAGTCCCAAAAACAGCTTAATGAGCCCCTGGAATGGASTCCTAAGTGGAATCAAGCAATATTGACCCTCCAGCAGCACGGGGCTTTCAGCTCAGTGTTCATTAACACATATTGGCATCAGTTCTGAGGCCTGGAAAGGATAATAGACTTTGAAATTAAGCAAATAAGTGCTAAGCAGAAGCCAATTATTCTTTATGGCTCTACGAARCAGCCTGTTGTAAAAAGAAAAGTTTTCTTTTTCTGTGTTCTCTTGAGAGTTTCATCGATGCAAACTTAGTACCCMGTGCTCTCACCCTTTTCAATTTGAAAGCAAATTAATTCCTTTAAATCTGTCAGAAACAAATCAAAAGGGCAAGGCAGAGGTTGTTAGATTATCTAAATTTGAAAATCAATTCAGTGCATTGTAGTTTTCCGGGGAAATCCTGAAAAAAATGATTTCAGAGAAATCTTAGGATTGTTTCCAAAACCTTAAAATCCTCCMGGGAAATAACTTTCACCCTGGAGTGTGCCAATATTTCACTACCTCCTTCTTTTTGTGAAGTTCATGGTCTTGACACCTTACCAGGAAAGGAAGTCTGTGAAATGCAAATGAAAAGCCACTTCTTCATCTAATTCAGATACTGATGGTCAAAGTTCAAGCTACAATTTTTGTTAGATTGATCCTCTGGTCTACATCCCAGAACATCCTGTTCACAAGAGACACTCCTCTAAAAGTTTGCCTCTGATACTTTTCTGGGTTAGAAGGATCCCAAATGGGATTCCATAGTTTTGAGAAATCCGTGTTGTGTGAGAAGTGAGGATAAAGATGCAATAACAGCACACTCTATAAGGCACCTYGTGATGGCTGAGTGAAAATGACATTTTCTATTATCCCATGTGACATTGCTAAGCTACCCAGAAATCCTCCAGTGCAAGCATGTGATAGTTCAGCATAATTCCTGCTGTCAAAGAATTCCAATACATTAAATTCCAGCTAGAACAAGCAAATATTCCAAGTAAATAGAAAACAGACAGTTTACATCTCTGGTTTAGKCCCCAGCTGTGAACATCTGCGATGTCTTCCACCCAAGGAGCTCTGCTGCAGGCAAGGGAGGAGACAACTTTGTGTTCAGAGGACTCAGGGCAGTTTCCTCACCTTTTCCTTCTCAGGGAAAAGTTGAAAACCACAAGTTTTTCCAGCAAAGCTGGTCACGTGCACTCCAGAGATCTCCCTGCTGGAATTGAAGTTTATTCTGTTGAAATATCAGCTGTGGCTTTGTCTGTTGATCATGGGCAGGTGCAAGTGGCTCTTAGCAGGTCCTGGCAAGGGGCCTGGGGAATGAGGAGAGTCTGGTTTTTGACAGGCTGGGCTGTGAAACAAATATCAACAGCAGGCAAGGAGCACAGGCATATCTAGATGAGGCTTCAGCAGGAAGTGCAGCCTTTTTGGTGGCCTTTAAAAAGATTTGGAAATCCAGGGTGTATCCCTGAGCAAACAGGCAGAGGAGAGAAGGAAATCATCCACGAGGACATGGCCAAGTGCAGCTCAGAGGAGAGGAGCAGCAGCTGGGGTTATGGAGGAATTTTGTACTGACTGGTTTTGCCCAGCTGGAATGACCTTTCCTCTGCACATCACCTGCTCTCCCCACAGGAAATTATTTATTGCATTTTCATCCTGAGTTTATGTCAGTCTTTTCTTTTAGCTGAGGCTTTTAGATCAGACTATCCAGACAGACACAGGCACACCTTGCAAGCTTAGGCTTGGCTTTTCTCTGTGAGGGTGCAAAAATGCACTGTGCAATGTCATGCCTGATTTATCTAAGAATATCCCAGCTCCATCTTTGTGGTTGATGGAAAAAGACAAGAGTTGTAGTTTTTTATGGAGTGATAGAGGAGCAAATTGTAGCACTTCCTCCTCCATCCATTTAGAATGTATTCATCATTCCTGCTGCTCGTTCTGTGCTTTTCCCTGGTGCATCCTTGCTGGGGAAATGTCATTAGTGAGGATGTTGTTCAATGTAAGTCATAGGRAAAAAAAATTCAGAGACAACTGCAGCCTCTACAAATCAGCCTCAGGGAAGTCTTTGGGGGGAAACTGATAGTGCTGAGTAGTTTAGAAAGCTAATGTTGTCATTCAGAGTAAGATTTAAAACTGCGGATGAAATATGAAACAAAGGATGAGGGAGAGTTGGTGGAGGCAGCTGGGGAAATCTTAAATGGGGAGAAGGAAAATAAACTTTATTTACCTGTCAATGTAGCTAAGCATGAATAATTTTCCCTCCCCCTTTCACCTTCCCTCCAAGGTTAAGCAAGCCTAAAATAATTTAAAAGTACAGATATGATTATTCTTGCTTGGAAATACACCCCACATTTGGGACATTATGAAAATCTTCCCGTAATATTAAACAAAGTAAATCTCTTAAAACTCCTGTGTGAAGGGAATGTGCATTAAAAACCAAAGGGATACCTGTCTGTGTCACCTTATAAACCTAATAGGCTTCCAAAAAGCCTGGAAATATCCATAAAGCCTGCAAATACCACTGCCAACATCAATTGTGAAAACCTTATCCTCTGTGTGGTCCACAAGAAAATCTCCAAGGGCTTTGTTCCACTTGTTCCACTAATGATCTCCATTTCTTTACCAAATCCAGAACTAAATCCAGGCAGAGTCACCAGACAAAATGGGAGGATTAAAACAGCAAACTGCTGGAGTCTCCATCTCTCCTCAAAGAGCCCAAGGTTCTGTGCAAGCAACACAGCAAACCTGCCCCCAACAACAGCAAAATCCTGGACTCATCAATCCCATTTCCATCCATTTAAAGTGGAAGTGAAATGCTCTTTCACSTTAGGAGTGAATACCCACCCCAGCCCCCCTCCTTAGGCAGAGGAATGGTAACGATTTGGGAGTGGATTCCTGCAGGGATGTGTTAAAACTCCTCTCTGCAGCATCAGCTTCCAGAGCTGGTACTCGATGTAGTATATGATACAAAACAATTCGTGCTAAAGTTTTAAGGATTTTTGCTGCGGCTGAGAAAAAAGCACAAGCAGGTGACCACCAGAATTTTGCTGTTCAAGGGATTTCTGTCTGAATAAGCCCCGGCAAGGTACATTCCCATTGCATTCCACAGATAAGCATTTYGTGGGATTTGCTTGTCTGGCAGAGCTCCAGGATGTGTGTGTATATACAGARATATGGTTCCAGGATGTGTGTTCTGTGTATGTATATGCAACAATAATATACTTCCACCAGAAAACTGATTCCAACAGCAAAAATCGACTACTGATTGCAGGAGCTGTCGTCAGACATGAAGAAAAAACAGGAAAATTATATTGTTGTATTGAAAAGATAAAATCAACRAAGAAGAAGAAGAAAAGTATAAAAGGACACCTCAGAGAAACCTCAGTAGTGAACAGGCGAGATTCGAACCGATAGAGGTCGGAACTCAGTTCACCCAGCGCCGATCGCCTGCCTCGGCGTTGCTTCGGCTTGGTGGCTTTTTCCGAATTTTACACTTTGATTATTAATAAATTCTCTTTAATCATAATATTGATTGGCTCGTTTGTAACATTGAGAAACGCTGYCTGCTCCCAGGCAGGGCCTTTTGCTCTTTCATACACCTAATCTTGCTGGCAGGGTGCGTGATCGACAAAGCAGGGGGTGTCAGAGCCGGTGTTTTCAGGTCTCACATCTCCAGGGAATCAATAAACTGTGTCTGAGACAGCAGTGAGCAACAGATCATTGACAGAATGACTGCTCAGGTGCTCCAGCACAATGCCCAAACTTCATTTATCTCCTCTTCCCTCCCGCCTSTCCTCCCCCTGTGGCTAAAGTGGGCAATTTTCTATATTTTCTATATTATGAAGGATTTTTGCCAAGGTTTGAGCTGCTAAGAAGGCGAGATCAGCTTTGCACAGCTGACAACGGCGACAAACACGGGAAGAGCTCCAAGTAATCTTGGGTGGTTTTAATAACCAGATATTTCAGTGTGAACGTGTAATGGGCAGCCTGCTGCAGGAGTAGCTCGTTCTTTTGGTGTTCCAGTTGGTTAATTCCCTATCAGATTCCTTCCGGACATTTTTGGAGCTCTGAAGCACCGAGGAGTTTGTAGAGCCAGAAATCTCAGCGTTGTTTTTTCAGTGCCGACCGGAGCACAGATTAAAACCCACAAAATTAGACTCTAAAAAAAATTAAATGAATGTCCCAGTTGATCCCTTTCAGATACTTCATGTATCAGACATTCAGCATAAGGACATAGAAGTGAATCTGTGTTTTCAAATGTGCTTTCCCCTTTTCCCCTACACCTCCCTGCAGGGAAGCACCTGAGGGTTTTATTCAGCCTTGATATGGTTTGGGGCAACAAGAATCTGACTCTTATTTTCTACAGTGTTGGTTCTAATATCAATGAAATCTAAAGACAAAACTTCCTGTAAACTGCCTTGTAATGAAGCTCAGGACTGCCTTTAAATCATGTCCAAATATAAACTGCAGAAAAATCAATGGTCAAAGTAATGTGTGTGAAACTTTTTTGTCTTCTCAGTGCTGCACAGTGACCATTCCCATGCGAAATGCTGGGGGAACCCTCATCTCGAGAAGAAATTAGAGGGAACTGGTGCTGCAAGATCAAACAGAATGAGGTGAACTTTGTTTGTGGSAGAAAGACAAATCCTGGGTACCACTTGCACCCCAGGGAATATCCCAAATGCTCCCATCTCTCCCAATTCCCTCCCACACCTCAGCCATCCCCAAAAATATCTCCTGACTCTGCCTGCTGTTCATCCCCAATGCCCTGGAATTCTCTCCAGACAAAAATGTGCACCAGCATAAGAGAGTTTTGATAAAATAGCCACACTGGATGTTCGAGATTTTAGGTGGCAACAAGAGCAGAGAAATGTACAAAGATAAGTGGGCACTGGGTGTACTTTTAAGAACAAAACATCTGTTTTCATGATCCCTGGGATGCAGGGGATGAGTGGGCTGTGAGCCTGGCTTGTATTCACACAGCTCTCTGCAGGACCAGTCATGAATGCACTTCTTGTAGCCAGGAATAGAAAAGGGGTTTGGTTCTGTTGCTGTTATTTTACATTTATCAGCTGATAAAGGAATTGAGGTTGGCAGGAATTCTGATTTGCATGTTTGGAGTGAGGCACAAGGCTGGCTGAGCTGTGATGACTGGGTGTGCATTTCATGAGAAATGATGCAAATAGCAATATTTTGCATTTTCCTTTCAGTTTTACCCAGAGGTCTTAAAGCGCCTTATAACTTCATATTCATAACACCCAATTTATCTACACCCTTCCTGAATTACTGAGAAACAAGATCTCAGCCAGATCCTGTAAGCCAGTTCTCTGTACTACCCAAAATTATGTTTTCTATGTACAAACTAAACACACAGGGACTCTCATCTGCATTTAGGTTTAGCATTTATAACAAAGCATTACTACAGGCTACATATGTTCATTCTGCAGTGTCTGCAACACAGAATTTGAGTTGGAAATGTGCTTTCCAGCATGTATAATACACAGGTTTCAGGCTACATCTGATTTTTCAAGTCACTGAGACACTCCATTAACCAAAGCCAGCTGTTTGGCTTCACTTTTATTATGGTCACGCTATTTCTTTTCATGGAAAAAAAAAGGAATATTTATAAGGCACATAAATATTATCAGGCAGGAGGTAGAGCAGAGCAGTTATTGCAGTACTCCCCACTCCATTACACCTGCTCTGTTTTAGAAGGGAGCACTTGTGAAAAAAATTCTAAATTGGGTTGACCCAATTCTTGGATATTTCACATGGGTTTGGCTCCTGGAAGTCAGCACTGCTATTCCTGATTTATAGTAGTACTGGAAGCCAGTTGTTTTTGAGATCAGACAAAACCAAAGTAGAAAATTACATTCAGTCAACTCAACTTCTCCCATATTTGTTGGAACAAAATAAACAGATTTTTATGTCATTCGGTTGATCGAAGTGCAGTGCAATATTCAGATGTAGACAGCAACCTTAACAATAAAAATGCTCTTACAGATTTGCATTTTCTATGCTAAGAAGATTTCACATGATGAGTTTTAGAAATATTCATGGCTGATGTCAAGACTTGCTGAATTTAACAGGCTGTGAAAGAACTGGGCTGAGCCATAAGGGCAAAGTAAGGATAATTCTACAGCCGGTGTGGGATCATATAAAACTAATTTATAGACTCTGCATAAACTCTGCCAACCCTTGAGGCACATTGAAACACGTTTCCTTAAGCAATTTGCCTGAATTCCCCTGAGCAAATGAAGATTTATATCAGATGTAACAGATTGGGAGTTGGATGCAAATCAGAGAAACTGAGGAAGGTATCAGTGAGGCCTAACACAACGTCACTGTGAGAYACCTGCAGGAGAGACTATAAAATAATAGAAAAAACAGAGAAAAATAGGTCTGAAAGGATGCAAAGAGTTCCTCTTGCTGCACCAGCCTGGCAAGTACCATGTTTACAGCAGACATATTTCTATTTTATATTTTAAATATAAATATAAACATATGGACTTTGTTTATTATATAAATGTATRACATTTGTATTTTCTGAGGTAAAATGCAAATATACAAGTCAGTATCAATATTTATACAGTGAAATACAGAAATCTTCATACATTTTCAAAACACCTGTCTGCCAGGCAATCTTCTCCATCCTTCCCTATGAAGGCTTACAGATTATGGAACCATCACCTTCTCTCCTGAAATATAAACCCAGTACTTCTAACACTGACTGAAGAAGTTAAGGAATAGGAATCACAGAATCATGGGATGGTTCAGGTTGGAAGGGACCTTAAAGTCCACCCAGTCAGTCCTGGGACACTCCTTRCCCTCCTGCCTGCCATCCTCCCCTCTCCTGCTTCAGCCTGAACCGTAATATGAATAAAATYGCGTGCATTTCTTTGGCTATCGCTCTCAATGATCATTTGGTTTTTTTAGGGTTCTTTTTTTTGGTACYGTTGGATTCCAAAAGGCCATAGGATTTCCACCCAGGCCACTTGGGAACAAGCATTCACCAGCGTAATCCACTTCATACRTTTTGGTGGGAAGGGCGTAATTATCGATGGGTAGAATCCCCATTAGCAAGTTCCACACATCGATGGATGTGAATGAGGGCTGATAATGGCATTGTGCGAGCTCAGAGCCCGAGGTATCCCAACAAAGCTCTCTGCCTGCAAGGGCAGGGTCGCGTCCTGCCCGCTGAAACCGCYGATAATCGCATTGACACCGTGAACACCCTATTTTTAGATGAATCGCTGAGGTCTTCCAGCCCTGGAGCTGTTGCCGTGGATGATGGCCGAGGGACAGYAAACAAGAGCTGCCTTGTGTCCCCACACGTTGCCGTGCTGGGATGGTTTCTACCATTTCTTACCTTTATTTTTTGGTGTGGCTTTAGCGGCCGGACAGACAAATATGAAAGCCAGCACAGGTTTCACCCTCTCACGTTGTTAATCTGCCCATCCCATGACAAACATAACCAGGGATGGTGCATTCTGCACCTAAAATCACACGTCAGAGTGCAGTCACTCCACGGAAGGAAATGGAGGAGGCTGAAACAGCTGAAACCTTGAATTTCCTGCTGGATGTCCCTTGAAATTTGAGGCATCTCCATGAGGAGATCTGAGGGCATAATTGAATTCTCAGGAGAATCTAATAATATGTACTTGTAGCTGCTCAGGAAAACAGCAAGTAAATCAATTAAATACGGCTTGATTGTCTTTGAGTCAATTTYGAGTTCTTTAACCTTGCCACAGTTCATTAAAATGCCTCTGCTAAAATAAATATTGAAAATGCCTTTCAAGACACCACACAAATGCAGCACTCTGTGGGCAGCAGCAGCACTGTGTCTCCAGCACTCATTTTCCCTTTTCTCCAAGTGCTCAGTGCCGCAGCAGGGTCTTTGAATTTATGTGTAGAATTTGTGGGTGAAATTTAGACATTTAGAGATTTACATGAGCATGTTCTAATATTTCTATTTGATTGCCAGAAGCGCTGTGTTTAGCTTAATCCAGCTGCCATGAATGCTGTGCTCCGAGTGAGGCCTTGTGGTGATAACCTTCTGTATAAACTGGAGCTCAAACACAGCACACAACCCACAGCCAACAAAAACGAGCTGCACCGTGGTTTTCTGCATTTTTACACTGATTTGGTTGAGTGGTTTTGGATGATCTGGCTGCTGAAACACTCATTTTGTGGTGATTTTGTTTCATGATGGCTTTTTAAGGGACATGATAYCAGAAAATAAAAATGTAATACGTTGAAAACACTGAAATATTAAATATAATAGAGGGAAAATATAAATTGGGGGGGGTTACTATATTAATAGCCAGCCACAGTCTGTTAGCAGTCAGTTACTATCACTAAACTGTGACATCTGACCACAAAAAGAACTCCAGATGTGCCTGATCTGAAATGCATTGTTCACTTGTGCTCCAGATTAAAGCATCAGAGGGTGAGTGCTGCAGGGAGATGTGTGAGCCTTGTGCAGCCGAGTGGGTGAAACCCCTGCAATACTTATAATTTCTTCAGGAACCTCTTTTTGGGGTTTGTCCCACCGAAGAATGGCACGAGCTGTAGGGCTCCTGTGAAAACCATGGAGAAATAAACACCAGGGAAACGTAAACAGAAGCCTTTAGGATCTGCAGTTCCAGCTTCCACTTTTAAAGGTGCCAATATGGGGCTTGCACTGACCCTTTCCGTGTCCAGCCAGCAGGAAACTGCCTTTCATGTGCCCACTGTTAAAACAGGGGAGCAGTCATTCTAAAATAAAGGTTATTAATACAGTACAAGAGGAATAAAACCACAGGAAATTTGCCTATTCAGGCTGAGCGGTTTTTTCTGAGGGCACGGCTCACAATATTTATGGTTTCCACGCATATTGCAACAGATCTCAGTGGGCCACTGACTGGGTTTGCAGGGTGAACTCTTCACATGGATCAGATGAGGGGAAGATTTTGAGACAAGATTTTGAGAAAAGAGAAGGGRTTTTTCCTAAAACCCTTTGCTGCCTTTGTTTTTCTCCGGTTTCAGCCTCACCCTTGGAGGACGCCCTTTGAGTACTGCTGGGTCTCTTCACACGAGGGGCAGGCACCCACTGGTTAAAAGCCAGTCAGGGGAAATCTTCTTAGTGAAAGGCAGGATTGGATTGCTCTGTGTCCTTCTCCAGCATTGCCTCTGATCTTAAATCCTGCCCAAGCTTTTAGCTTCATTTCATTTTCATCAGAGAAGATTTTTCAGCGAACACGGACTGAGCAGCACTTGTGTGAAATTCTGCCCTGTGCCCTTGTGCACGCTGGAGGTGATTTGCAGAAAATCATTCCATAGAATCACAGAATGCTTGGGGAAGGGACCCTAAGGGTCACCCAGTTCCACCCCAGCATCCCAGGTTGCTCCAAGCCCTGTCCAACCTGGCTTTGGACATTTCCAGGGATGGGACAGCCACAGCTTCTCTGGAAAACCTGTTCCAGGGCCTCACCCCCCTCACRGGAAACAATTTATTTCTAATACCTAATCTAAATCTGCAGTCTTTCAGTTTGAAGCCTTTCCTTCTGACCTGCCAATTTACTCTGCTGCTCAGTTAAATGAATTTATCACCGATAATCCTGTTCTGATAAGGAAGCTCCCTGCAAACAAAAGAGAGTAAGTAGAATTACTCATATTTTGTGGCAATATAGCTCTTGACCCTTGGTGTATTTCCAAAAGGAAACTACAGCTGGTGTATAATTGGATATAGATTTTTTAATATTTCAAACCCTGTAATTCTTTCTCAAGGAATTTATTTGAGTTAATCCTTATACCTCTCTGTTTAGAGATTAGGAGCAAGGTTCCACTTAAAAGTACCAAATGCATACCTTGGGTCCCAAGCAGAAAAGAAGAAAATTAACTGTTCTACTTGAATAGCTGCTAGAAAGAAATACACAGAGGAGAAAATCACTTTTTCTTCATTTTCCACTCACCTAACTTCACAAATACGCAAGCTCTGATGTACAGTTTTATTTTTAAAAAAAAAAAAAAGACTAAGAAATGCATTCTACATTTATTAAACCTGATGAAAATTCATGTCATTGTTTCTTCTTGATGTTCCTTACTGACCCTATATCATTGCAACATAACAAATACAAATTATTCAGAAGCCTGTGCAGATCCGGAGCYGTAAGGAATAAAGGAAGGGAATGAATAAACCTCCAGGAAAAAAAAAAATCAAGGTACAATTCCCATTAGCCCCATTAATTACTGCAGAGCTTTTAAACCAACATAAATTCGAAGCAATATTCTGATGTCAGAGTAGAAGCATTTGTTCTGAGATAAATATCACACAATATCAGGTAAATCTGCTAACTATGACTGATTTACTTTTTTGGGGGTTGTGTTAATTCCAGATTAAATCTCTGATTTACGGCACCGCTGAGAGCGCCAGTTCCTTCCTCCTGTTAATGGAAGCTGGATAACCTGCTCCAGAGATGGAAAAGGCACAAAGCAACCTGCACAAACAAACTCATCCACTCCTGGAACACGGGGATTGCTGCAAAGAGCTTTGAATAAATCCCTGCCTGGGCAGCGCCGGGCTCGGGGCTGGCACTGGATCTCTCACYGAGAAGCCCCTGAGCCAGACCCTGCTCCCACAGCTTTGCCCACTCCGTGGGGAGAGGGATCCCTGCTCTGCAGGAAGCAACCACAGCTTTGGAGCTCCCCAGGGCCGGAGGGGAGGAGAAGCACAGGTGAGGAGGAAAGATAAAAGCAGCCACCAGTGAGGGATTTCCCAGCTCGCAGCGATGTGCCCATCCATCATACACAGGGAAGGTTCACATGTCCCAGCGTGGAAAGGCACAGACACAGATTTATTGTGCTGCTTTCTGCTTTTTGTCAATGTTCCATGAGTCTGCAGGGCAGTTTATGGGCTGTTTTTCTCATTGTAAATACATATAAAGGGCCAAATGTGTCCCTTCTGTAAATACTGCTGCTGATTGAGAATCTTTTGGCTCACTGTACCTTAAAAACAAGAAAAGAACAGAGAACACACACTTTGAGGTCCTCTTCTCTCAGGAACAAAAGAAATAAAATTGCTATTTCTGATATGGGTCACTGCAGAGAAAAAAACCTCAAATTCTCTTCTAGTTTCTTTTCCTTCCTTCTTTTGTTCGTCATGGACACTCAGCAGTTCCAGAAAGAAACATTTGTACCTGAGCATGTCAGAGGATGTCTCCTTGATATCCCATTGATTTATTACAGGAAAATTTGGCTTCATGGGCAGAAGTGTGCGAGCAGGTAAAGTTGCACCCACAGATTAAAAGAAACCTGTTGTTCCCATATTGTGGATTCAATAGAAGCAACAGTGTTCCTTCCTAATTCCCTCAATTTTCTCCAGTAATTCCAAGTGGCTGCATGCTTCTCTCTGAGCCACAAGCARTTTTAGGAAAGTGTTATGGGAGCAGATGAGGGGGAGAAGGAGAAACCTTTTTAACTGGGAAAAAAAAATATCTCTTTCAAGAAATTCCAGAGGAACATTTGATGTTTGATGTCTGCACTGTGCAGCAGGTCATGGTGATCTCAGCAGTTAAAATCTGTGACAGCAAGGAGTGTGCTTCAGAAAGGGACATTTCTAGGGAAAAAAAATCATTGCTAATTCTGTTCTTATAGGAATTTTATTCACTCAACAGCTTGTCCCTGATATTCCTTGAAGTCCTGTCCTCAGCCTCTTTCCTTTTCAGCTGAGACCTCTGCGTAGTGCTGTGAAGGGTGGCCTGACACCAAAGAATCCTTTCTCAGCCAGGGTTTGTCAGAGCAAACAGCCCTTTCCACAACCTGCCACCTCCCCTGAGGGACAGAGGGATGGCAGTAGCATGAGGACAATTAATCATCGGATAATTGAACTMCCATCCCACCTTTTCAGGCAGCCCAGCAAATGCTATACAAAGTCCTCAATTAAAACAACTTGAGTTGGTCATAAAAACGTGACTTTCCTTTCCTTTAAGAGTGTCTTGAACACAACTAGAAGAGGGGCTGAGACTTTTATGGTGCAGAGGGTACAACACACGGTCCTGTAGTACACTTAAAATCGGCCTAAATTGTGCCTCAGGCACAAAAGAGCCACGCTTTACATTTTAGGCTGGTTTTTTCCCCCTCCATTTTTTTCTTAAATAAGCCACTTGCTTTTAGTGGTGATATTTATTGTTGCCACTACAGCATTAAGCAGCAGAACAGCCACTGTGGTGATATCTCACCGAGCAGCTCCTAGCCAAGGCATGAAACGCTGCAAAACCAGGCAAAGCCATTAGTGCACAACTTCTCTTGCTGCAGGTGCCCGTGAAAATGAAGAATTGTCTGAATCTCTCAGCAGTTTCTTCCACAAATGCCTACAAAAGCAGAGAGTTCACTGGTTTGAATTTCAGGATATGCAAAGCTAACTTCCAGCTCTGTGTTCAGAGTGAGTTAGCTGATATCATTTAATTTCATCCCCATCTGCCTCCTGAATAGATTTGGCGAGTGTTCCTGAGTCCCCATCTGTGTCTGTGGGCTGGGTCAAATGATTGTACTCACAGACGTCATTTGGGTTTCTTCTGGGTTGGGGCATTCATGAAAACCAGCAATTCATTGGCAAATGGCTCTTTAGTCATTCTGGACTCTGCCCACATTGTGCCTGTCAGCCACGAGATTCCTCCTGAACCTTTGTGCCAGGCTGGGCTCTGGAGCTGTTTGTGCTACTGAGGGTGCAAAGCCAAATCTCAGAACGGTGGAACATAGCCCCAGCAGGGCCTCAGAGGCCAAAAAATGTATTTACAACTCTAGATCTGATGGAAAACACTCAGTCTGAGAGTCTGMGAGTCCAAGAGTTTGTCCAGAGTAGTGGATATGGAAAGTAGATTACTGACAGCACGTCATGSATGCCTGCTAGTGCAGACTTCCAAATTCCCAAGGAATGCATTTTAAGGATGCTGTGGAGTAGGACAAATCGGAAGAAAAGCTTTGGGATCAGGAAGAATCCAGCTGCTGGAAAATGCAGTTACAGCTCTGCAAATAACAGTGATCTCCTGAAATGTGGTGCTGCAGATTTGAGGGTTCTGGCTGGGACCTCACAAACTTCCACAGAAGGCTTCTCACAGCCATGGTGACACTGGGATTTTTCTGGGACCTCCAAGAAAGTCTCTGAGATGTGTTAAATTAAAGAAACTTTCCTTTCTGCACGGGAAAGTCAGCACTGCAGAGAATTCTTGTCTTCAAGGCCTTTAGCATAAATTAACCTGAAAACAAAAAGCTGCTGCAAAGATTTCTGCTGCCGAAGTTTTCAGCCTTGCACCCCTTTTGTCTGTGCTGAGCAGAAGACTTTTCATCCTCAGGACGAGCATGGTCACTCTAATCTTTGACAGAAAAACACCAAAGATTTCACCGTATCTTACTGAAATGAAGAGAAATAAAGACAAGGTGATAAATATTTCCTTCGACTCATAATAATCAAAGTTTAATTGCTTTGAAAGAAAACCTTGCACCCTCCTTACCAACCCCTTACAGGGAACAATGCCTAAGACCTTTTTTTGTGCAGCGTTTCCTTGGTGTTTTTTCTGTCTCTCTCCTGCCAAGCGGCACAAGCCCAGGCAGGGCTGCAGCAGGGTTTAACCCCAGCGCTGTTGCTCCCTGAGAACTCTCCAGCTTTGACCCAACAGCTCAACMAAAAAAGCCCAGCCCGAAGTTCTGCGTGCACAGGCAGTGACCCATCCCCAGCAATCCTCACGCCTGGCTTCCTCCTGCACTGCAGAGCCTAAATTTAGCATCCTCAGCAATGCAGACCTCAGCTGCAAGGGTCTCTCCTGCAGCATCCTTTCCCTGGTGGACCCGCAGGGCAGCGAGGCGTGGATGCTCCGAGCTGCTCTGGAGCACCCCGGGCTTGCCTGGCAGAGCTGATTTCCTCCTTGCATCCCCACGCAGGGAAATATCTCCTCCTAACAACCCCCTGCAAAGCTTTTTTTGGTAGCCACGCACAGAGCTGGCTCTGGGAGAGCTTGCACTGCAGGCTTGGGCTGCAGTTTTCCCTCTCTCCACCTCCCTCTCTTTTCCCCTCGTTTTCCCTGACACTTTTTTCGGAACACTGACTTTCCAGCTCCAGGCAAAACAGCCGCTGCTATTTTTCCTCTTGATTTTCAAGGATCACCTCAAGTGAAACTTTGTGGCATTTTAAGAACAAGAGCATTTATCTGTGTTATTTACATAAACCTCCTCAATTCACYCCTGGATTTCTGTTTGGATTAAGAATTAGATTGCCAAGAAGGTGAGGGGTACCCTCATCTGGCTCCCACATCCTCCCTCAGATTCGTAGCAAAAAGATGTTGCTTAGTCATGTTTGAATTACAGGGTGGGGGATTCCTACAGAAAAGGGTTATCACACTCTTTTTCAGGATGCATACTGAGTTAGAATAACGACACATTTCAATTTATAAACGCCTGAAGTGCAACTAAAGATATGTAAATAGCCTGTAATTACCAACTTTATGGGTCTATTTTCCTAAACACTTCTGAAGAAAGTGAGACCCTRTAGTGTGAAATCTTACTCTTGCAAACCACAGCATCCTGGGCCTCTAAGGATGTGGAATCTGGCCTAACAAATTTTAGTCTGCTGCTTCTTCTTCTTTAATCTCTGCTGCTGTTCTGAAAGTAGTCCCTGGATTCCCACGGGGCTGCAAGATGCTGGTTAAAAACCTTGTAGTAAGCAAAGCACATTTCACATTTAACTTTTCTCTCAAGTAGCAGGTCAGTATAAATTATTACAATCTCAGCATCAAACTTGCCTGTCAAATGCTGTTTCAATACAGCCCAAATGTTCCAACACTCYGAGGATCATTTCTTTTTCTATAACCAGACAGGCTGTTAAGAGAAAAAAACAACAATCGTAGATCAATATAACAATTTTTTGTTAATTATACAAAAGAATTATTTCCTCTACAGAGCCACAGAATCATTTAGGCTGGAGAAGACCCCCAGGGTCATCAAGTCCARCCTTTGGACATGGAATATCCAAGCCCTGCACTCTGAGGGGTTCTGCCTCAAGAGCCACTCAGCAGTAAAACCAAACACTGAGACAAAGTGAGATGAAAACACTTCTGGTCTGCTCTGTTGTGGCCAAACAGATTCGATTTGGCTGATACACTGCTGTAAACACTACAGATGTGATGGGGCCTGTGAAAACACTCCATCTTCCACCAGCACAATGAGAATAAATTAGGACAAATTACAACAGCATTATGAAACGCACCAGACTTCACAGTAATGTCTTCTGGAAAATATTCTTTTATCTGGGGACTCAATTAAATGAGATCCTCTCTACACGTGCTCATCAGAACAGGCCAAATTCATTTCACGCAGCAAAATTCAGTGAGCAATTTTGGTCCAGTCACTTCAGACCGTCCTGCACAGTGCTACAACATAAAGATGTCATTTAAACCGAGGCAGAAAATTAATTAGAGCCACCCTAACAATTTTGCGTCTTCAAATTTGACGGGAGTTCTGTGCAGAACATCTGTGCTCCCCTCCCAGCTAATTGCACAGAGGGAAAAGCCACGAGCACGATGTTTGATGCCTCCTCCCAGAGACCTATTTACACTCACTAATGCAAACACAGCTTGCTGCAAAACTTGCCAGCACTCTGGGCTCCTTGCACCATCTGATTCCTGCTTCCTGGCCAGTGGAAAAGCATCGGGGATTGAAACTGCCACTCAAGTACTCATTAAAGCCCTGGATGCCTCATGGAGTAAATTGGATTGTTGTGACACAAACTGACAAACTGGTAAAGGCTTGTGCCCTTTCCTGAGCTCAAGAATAAGAGATTTGAAAAGACCTGACTGTGTGAGGGACGGCTGGAACGTCTGTCTTCATTTTCCCAACCTCTCCACAGTTTTGAAGTCTGCAATTATCCTGTTGGTGTTATGGGGAGTTCAGCTCTGCATGGGGCTGCTGCTCTTCCCTGTTCCAGGTGTTCCTTGAACTGCTGAGCTGGTCAGGCAGGACCAATTCCAACGGAGCCTCGAGACCTGCTGAGGGCTCAGGACATGCTGCCTGCTGTAGGAGCACGCAGAACAGTTATTTCACCTCAAACCCTCTGCCTCAGAGTAAATGCCAGCAAGGCAGGGGGCTTTTTCCTGTTCTGTGGGGGTTTAAACTAGTCTGTATTGTGGACTAGACTTTGAAAGGTCTTCTGAGATATAAAGGAATAAATATTCCCTTCTTTTTGGTAAAAAGGAAGAAGGGCAGGTAAGCGCAGTGAACTTTGCAAGCTTTGGAGAAGATAAAACCTCCCTGGCRTGCTCACGGACTTTTTATTTTAGTGGTGTGAATGGATTGCCAAATGTGCACAGCAGTGATGTGACCTGACATATCCAAGCAGGAAATAATGCCAAGGAAGGGGGGAAAGCTGAGTTCAAGGAAGGGAGAGACCTGCAGACCTCATCCAGGTGCCCAGTCTCTGGCAGAGCTGGCGGCTGGGCTCACTCTCTCTTTAAGCTGCTCCCCCTGAACTCCTGGCAGCTGCTCTGCTCCTGCCTGCGTGGGTTCCCCAATGTTTCTAGGCAAGGTCTATTCCTCACTGCAGAAAGGGGCATCACCTCATTACTCACCGGCAGTTTTTTTCTGACCCTGCTGCAAAAAACCGCTCAATTAAACACCTGAGGAGTTCTCCTCAAAAGCACAGTTTTATCTGGAAAAAACCAAAATATTAGCCAAGAGGTAAATCAAGCAAAACAAAGGAATTATTTCTTCAGCACCACGACCTACAAAAGTCCATGTTTAATTCTGTCAGCATGTTGGACCCACAGAAAGGCAGGGATTTGAGTCCTGTTGCTTTCCTTTAAGGGCAGACTGATGGATAGAGCCCTTCTCCTCTGATAGCTCCATTAAAAACCGAGGCTGTCGGTCAGGGGAGAGCACACATCAGGATCTCAGTCGTTGTAGTAGGAGCTGTGAAATGAAATATGAGCCCAGACAGCCTCAGATGACAGGCTGGAGTGATAATAAAGGTTATCTGTAATAACATTTTGTAATAATACAACCTTATTAAAAACTAGCTCATAAACCACAAAACACACGAAAATCAGGTTAATTTATATTTATTGACGCCTGGAGCTAAATGCCTGTGAAGTGCCAGTAGCCCATTTACCTGCAGGGGTCTGTGTCTGTAGATCAGTGCAGGGTGGTGGATTGGGGTAAAAAGTGGGATTTTGAGGCTGCACACCCCTGGAAAGGGCAGACGAGGCTCAGCTCAGTTCTCCCAGCCCTGGGATAAGGGGCCCCCCAGTCTGTGAGGAATGGGAATGTTAATCCTGGGAGCAATCTCTCAATATTGACAATGCCGGAATTGTCAGCACCCCGCCGCTTGTTTCCATTTTGCTATTATCCCCTAACTTTGTGCCATCCATCAGCACAAACTGCCTCGGGGGAAAACAGAGGAGCAGCAGTGAGAAATTACTCTCAAAATTAAGCAGAAAAGGGGAAAAAAAAAAAAAGTGTGTTCAAAAAGAAAATATTTTAACTTTCCTTTGCAATAATTAGAATTTGTTCTTGCAGTGCCGTGTTCCTCCGCAGTTACTTCTCTGACCTTCCATCAGAGTGTGGGTGAGAAGGAGGATTATGAAAATGAGATGAGCTTAATTAAAACTGCTTAATTTATCTCTTTTTTTTTTTTTAAGAGCAAAACAGCTACCCTGATTGAAAAATTTAAATATCTAGCAGGCTGTTTTCCTATTCTATTAAACAGAAATGTAGTTCTAGAAATCTTCATTTTAAACATCGTTCTAGAAACCTTCATTTTTTGCTTTATTAGAAGCTTTTGCTTTCTGTGTGTGAATTTCTCTGGTCACCCACACCAGAAAGAAAAAACCAATCCAACCTGTGAAACAGAGATCAATATTAATAAAGCAACTTCAYCGAGCACTGAGATTTTTGGGATTGCACACATAATAAAGGAAAGTTTCAGAAATGTCATGTACTAAAACCAATTAAATTTTCCCTTCTGGAGGGTCCCATCCAGTGGGGTTTAAGTGGGAAAGAGAAATGTATTTTACACCCTATGGCAGCAGAGCTCTTTTACTGGGGAGTGTCAGTGCAGATCCAGAATTATTCCGCTAAATCATGAGCACCATTTGAATGTCACAGCTGACGTGAGATGAGGATGAAGGTGATGATTAATGCCATGACTAAATTAAAATATTTATTATTGTAATTTAGTATTATTAGCAAATCTGAAGGAAAACAAATGACACCAAAAATACTCAGTTGCATTTGTGTTCATCGAAGCTCTTTTTTCCTTTTTTTTTTTTTTTTTTGCTTTTATGGGAATTCATCAGGAACCAGAACCAGCTATCACCAACAATCACCAATTTTCCTGCAGCTCATCCGGCAAACATCACCTAATTAAAAAGAAGCAAATAAATTAAAATTTTAATGTCGCTCGGTCTAACACAAGAATCACAGCGTGAAAATTGCATTTGTGACAGAGCCGGGTGCCTGTCAGTGCTCACAGAGGACTCTGCAGATCCTTCCTCAGCCAGGTAATCCCAGAAAAACCACGGGATTGTTTCCATGAAYGTTACTCATGTGAGCAACAGCTTGGGAGCATTTAGTGCTGCATGTGATACCAACCCCTGCATAAAAGTGACTTTGCTGCCTCCCTGATTACTATTTCTAYGTGTACGGTATTGTACTGCTGCTTCTTTTCTTCATTTTAATTATACTTGATTAGCAAAACTGCAGCGCAGCAGGAAACAGGCAGGAGCAGATTTGCTGAACCCTTGCACACTCCTGTTCATGATTGCAAAGCTCTGAAAGGATTTGAAGGTCACACTATTCCCCTAATAACTATTTCTTTTCTCAGATGGTAAAAAATTTCGGAAGGTGCGGTGCTGTCAGTTGGAGATTTATTAGGAAACAAGCTTTGAGGCGAAATTTACTGCCATCACTGACTTAATTAGAAGTGCTGGAGATGTTATAGATGTGTCTGTTTGGGGCTTGTGTATTTTAAAGTGCCTGCAGCTCTCAAGAGCAGCTCAGGCTGCTGCTCCAAAGCAACCAGCCAAGGTGTTGTGCAGCCTTTACCCCCAGCACAGTCTTTATCCCTGGCCTCAGGACAAAATATTCCTCAGATTAAGGATCCTGCAGGACACAAATCCAGATGATGGGAAAAAGGAGACCCAGAACAGTTGCACAAGCTGGGTTGTGTGCAGCGAGCAGGTCCAGGGACAAACATTCATGTTTAGGGATGTGTATATCCCCACGTTTATACATTAGGGATATTTATATTCCCTATTTATTTCCCTGTTCACAGATATTTAGGCTCTTCTGCCTGAAGACCTTGTTCAACTCCATCCCTCTCTGCCAGCGTTTTATCCRAGTGGACAGTGAATCAATCCCAGGTAATTAAGTGGTACTTTGGGAGAAAAACTCACAGATTTTTGCCTTAAGTCAGCACCCACCAGCAAAATTATGTCATGTAGCTGAGGGGACAAACAGGATCTTCTTCCTCCTTTCCACAGATCGTGTAGAAATAGGTTTGATAGTCCTGAGGGGAATAAGGCTGGCCTGCACCAGAGGTTTTGACATATTTTTTACAGTTGTATCAGATTCAGTTCAACAAAAACATGATCCTGCAGGTGCCACCTCAGTGGGTGCCRTGGATCTGACAGGTACAAGCCGTGGCAGAAGTAAAATTTATTTGTATGTTACACTGCAGGTATTAAAGGATGGTGATTGTGTGATTCTAGACATGCACATCTATGTTTTGTATGGAATATTACACAGAAAAAAAAGACAGAAATGAGTCATCCATTCTTCTCCAGGAAAGGTGAGTGGATCTCCACAATTCTCCAGTCTCCCCTGAGGAGTTCTGATTTACTTATCTGCTATCATTAATGAAGAGGATGGGATGTGGCACCAGAACAGCCAAATACAGCAAAATCTTTGCATATGGTGCAAGTTTGTATCAGGTAGCTGCAGAGTTGAATGAAAAAGCTGTGCTTGTTTGTCACTTTTGAAACTTTGATGATGCTTTTTTCTCATCCTGAGAAAGTTTTCTCGGTTTGGTTTCAGGGATTCAAAGACAAAGCTGCTGGATCTCACATTTCTTGGATGACTCGGAATCTCAGAGTGGGAGTGATCAACAGTTTCACTGCTCTGATTTTGCTGTTTAACACTGCTTTTTTAGGCAGAATTGTGTTTAATTGGCTGCACGGGACAATATTGAACATTGGTGGCTGCTCAAACCCACTCAGGCTGCTCAAATTTGGAGGCACTTCTGCTCACACTCATAGCAGTTTTAAATACTCCTGACTGTGAGGCTGACGGAAGGAGAAAGGCCAACTTCAATCTGAAACTCAAATCAAGATCAGCTTTTCTGACTGCATTTCCCTTGTGGAAAGAACAAAAAGCCTGTGCTGGAACACAACCACCGAGCAGGGAGGTTAGTGCAGGTCTCGTGTCTCCAGCTAATCTCTTATAAAAAGTGCATGAGATTTTTCAGGAGAGTTTTGAGGGCTGCAACACATAGAGGACAGTAAACAAGAGTAGCAACAAACASTGGTAATAGAAAACAATTTATTAAAACAAAAGAATATTTTCCCTCCTTTTTCCCATTTGAAAAGTTGCTTGCATTTTAAGTAGCATCTTCCAGGAATACTGCAAAGGCAGAAGGATGGCAGTTTGACATTTCCATAAGCTCATCCATTCAGAAACTCCTTTACTCATAATTTAAGTGATACATTTGTGTAGAAGCCAGTTCATGCAAATTGTTTTCTTCTCATATCTTTTGTAACTTCTCTGTAGGAGAACCTTTCTTTCCTTTGTGCACATCCTCGAGTTTCTTGCTCAGAAAGTCAGCTCTTATTTAGTGCAAAGAGGAAAAATTATGGCCTTTTGTCTTAATAGATAACGGGCACAGTTAGGGTTGACAATCTCATCCATGGSAGATGTGATAATCCTGATACCTAATTTGGTAAATATTTTTAGAGCATCCCAGCAACTGGGAGACTTAAAAACAGTGATGTGGACATTGGTGAACTCTTCTGAAGCACGAGGAGCCACATGGGAGGGAGCAGGGAAGCACTTGGCTGAAAATCTGATGTGATCCAGCCAGACGGACGCTGCAGCCTGAGGGACAGCAGGGGCTGATTTCTAGTGGAAATGACAAACAAAAGACAAAGAAGGGATAAGAGATGTGAAAATGAAGGCAACTTACTCAGGATTGATACCAGTTAAGGATGGTGGGACAGAAGAGAAGCAGAGCAGCAATGATCCTAAACACTGAAAGGAATTAGAGGAACAGGCAGAAACTGATGCCCAGGAAGTTTCACCTGAACATGAGGAAGAAATTTCTTACCTGTGCAGGGACTGAGCACTGAAAGATTGCCCAGAGAAGGTGTGGAGTCTCCCTTRCTGGGGATATTCCAGGACTGTTTGGAYGCAATCCTGTGCCAATCTGGGATGACCCTGCTTGAGCAGGGAGGTTGGACCAGATGACSCAYTGTGGTCCCTTCCAGCCTGACCCATCCTTGGTTTCTGTGAGTTCAAGGCAGTTTCATTGCTGTTTAGTGCAGCACCCAGAGCCCTGTCTGTCTGAGTTTAGGACAGTACCGATTGTTGAAGCTGAGTCATCCAGGCCCATGAGGTGCTTGAGCCTCCCAGCCTGTGGGTGCTGGGATTTCCTAATTATCAGGGTGCTCAGCAGCTGCATTGAAAAGGGATCAACTCCACCTTTGAACAAGAAAGGAGCCTTCCCTTCCCCAGGCACATSCCACACCCAGGGCATGTACCCCACACATTCCCTCTGGGAATCTGGGGCAGATCCTGGGGTCTTGGTGCTGTCCATCCATCGTGGGTGACACAATACCTGCAGCCATAGCTCTCACTGTTTGGCATATAAATCTTTCTCACAGCCAGAGTGGTGAGGTGACAGCATAAATTAAAGCCTGACTAAATGACAAGGCACTTCCAAAAAGTACTCATTTGTGTGAGGATCATGGCAGGGAATTTACAGGGATGTCGAGTTATGAAATTACCATAGCAACTTTGTGAGTACCACAGAGTCACCCTGGTGATTCTTAAACCTCTGTATAAGGGAAAACGCTTGTTCACACACCAGAAAAAAAGAATATTGATGTGGTTCAGATGCCTGGTGGGTGCTTTGGAGAGCTGGCTCCCAGCTTTGGTGCAGTCACTGTGTGGGCCCTTGGGTTAGAGACTGATTTGAGGGCTCTTTGCTGGATATTCAGAAAATCTCAGGAAGTTTTAGCTTGCTGTGGTCAGGAGGAAGCTTAAGTAATCAGGATACTGCCTGATTATAGAGCTCCTGAAATAGACTCTGCTGTCACATCTTTTGGATTGAGTGGATTTTTGGTCTTGGTGCCCCTTCCCAGACCTTCCCCTTCTCTCTCTGCCTGTCTTTTCCTGATATTCCAATGTGGTAGCTAATTAAGGACAGCAAGAGATGATGTTTTGCTATTTTTCTAGCTGCTGTTCAAGTTATAATTCAGAATCTGCTAAACTCCATCTTCACTAATTTAATATTTGGCCAAACCTTGAATAATTAGATTACCTGCAGGCTTCTACTTCATTTCATAGTATTTACTTTGGGCTCTTTTATTAAGTTCTTCTGCATCCAAAGAAGAGCCACAAGATTTCATTAACAATGAACTTTTCTTTCATCTTAGCAGAAAAAGTAGCACGAGAACAACAAATYTCCCTGGGAGACAGAGCAGTGTGTCTGCTCCTTAGCACTGCATCAGCTTCAGCTGAAAAGACAGCACCCAAAAACGCCTTCCTAGGGTTGCAGACAGATGAAGGCAAGGGCAAGGGGGATTCCTGGTGGACTTACGGACCCTCCTCTGGCAAGATGTTTAATTTTGCTCTCATTTATCTGTTTGTGAAACAGGGGTGAACTGCCTGTTGCTGTAAGTTGTTGAGGACGGAGCTGTGCCACCTCTGCTGTAGATAATTCTTTGCTCCCCGGTTTCTTGGGCACAACCAGATTTTCTGAGGAGGAGGTTTGCCCTGCTGTCCCCTCCCAGGAGCGGCACTGGTACCACACACACCTTATCTCTGTCCTGCAGACAGACCCCACTCCCTGTCCCCTCCCTTTAGACCTGCACCCACTCCAAGGACAGCCCTGTGTATAATCCCATTATTCCCATTCTAAAACMACCACTGACTGATAACCCCCATGATCCTGGCCAAACCTTTCTCACAAAATGAACCTTTTCTGACAAAATGAACCATTTTGAGCTGACAAGTCACAGACTTGGGTTTGGTTGTGGACGTTGCCTTTGTTTCTCTTCCCACCTTTTCTCCTCATGGGAATGTGGAACAAGGGGCTTCGCCCCAGCTCAGGGCTGTCCCACTCCCAGCTGCACAAGGCAGGAGGCAAAGGCAGACCTGAAACCCCGAATTTCCAGAGCTCAGGCCTAAAATAGACCTGTCTGTCTGCATCTGTCTGCGTGGTCAGTGGCTGCTCCTCGCCCACATATCCAGAGGATGCTTTTTGCCTCCTGCAGTCGTGGCTGTGTGTGGGAGTTGTGATGTATTTTCCTGCACCCACTTTGGGTTTTTCATTTCAGTCTCCTTTAATTACTCTCCCCTCAATCTTTCAGACCAAATAGGATCCCAATTAACGATGAAGTGTCAGTGACAAATCACTGCCTTTTGTTTCCAGCAATGCCTCTCTTTGTTAGCTTCACTTTGGAAAAGGAACTAAATCAACGGAACGTAAAAATATATATTTAATATTTTTTCTTTTCTTCTTGTGGGAGATTTTGAAAAGGAAGCAATTTATTGCATGTTAAAGGAAGCTTCATTCTCTCTCTTGTAACTCCATATCTGGAGGACACTTCTCCCAGCGTGGATACTTTCTGCCATCCTAAAAAAGATTTGAAGTCTCAGGAGTTCAGCTCGAGTGAATCTAAGCACTCTGTTATAAGGATGAGCTCCCTTGATCAAAGTAAAAGACACAACAACAGTGCAAGGGAAGCGATATCTATATTGAAATGAAAAATAGATATAAAACTGTAACAAAAGCAGAAATGTTGCCACCAAAGACTACAGAAATGAAGGCCATCATCATAGTCGGCTTTTCAGTTCCTGAAGCACTTTCCTCTGATGGGCCCCTGAGGACATCCATTATCCATAATACTTTTCCTTATATCTTCCTGAGAAATGCAGGCTGTGTCAGGAGAAAAATAAGGTAAGGTCCAAAAGAAAAACTAATTCCCTAAATTATGTAAAAAGCCAGAAGCTAGGGAGGAAACAACTCACTGCCATTAACTTTTATCACGCACCAAGCTGAACAAAACAATCCTTTGAGATGCTATTTATAATGTTCAACCTGCTTCTCTCTATTCCCCAGCACTAATAAATACAGTAGCATTGGAGGAAATTAATGGGAGTCCCAAGTTAAGATCACCTTCCTCCTAAACCTGAGAGCAGCACAGTATTAAGCCTTCAGGAAAACAGAATTCTGAAAAGGAAACTACTCATTAAAAACTTTAGGGATGAAAAAAAAAAAAGGGGGGAAATTATAAAAGGAAAGGAGTAATAAACCGTGTGTCCATATGTGTTGCTTGGAAATAAAATGCCAAAGCTGTACAATATTCTGGAGTGAGATTGTTGACAATTTATGTTTTGCTATCTAACCAGCAGCTAGGAAAAATTCTCAGTGCTACTGACAGGGCCAGGCCAGCAGGCACCAAAGAGGAGCTGCCAGCAGCCCACATTGGCAACTTCGTTCTAGTGCCTGTTAAAATTATGATCTCCTGCTGCACCCCATGCTGGGAGATTTGAGCTTCTTCCATGCCTTTTGCTAGGAAATAAATATTATTTTAGCTCACATTGACATGTGGGAGTGCTTGTGGAGACCCTGAAGTTCCTCGGATGAGCTCCTAATTTTGCACTGTTCAAGTGCTAATGGGTCATTGACCCAGAAACAGATTCACCCAATAAAGATATTAATGACAGGGGACACATTCCAATGTCAGGAGAGGAGAGGAGAGGAGAGGAGAGGAGAGGAGAGGAGAGGAGAGGAGAGGAGAGGAGAGGAGAGGAGAGGAGAGGAGAGGAGAGGAGAGG
>RAHM01000019.1:1589121-1676207 GCA_003713295.1 Parotia lawesii
GAGGAGAGGAGAGGAGAGGAGAGGAGAGGAGAGGAGAGGAGAGGAGAGGAGAGGAGAGGAGAGGAGAGGAGAGGAGAGGAGAGGAGAGGAGACACATAAAGTTCCGCTCTGAGTGTAAAATGTTGATGGCTCAAAATCACAGATCTGAGAAAAGAAAAGGGATTACTGCAGTAAGCACAGCAGTTTTGTTTTCTTTAAACCTGATGTATCAAAATTGAGCCTTCCCATCAACTGTGGCTATTCCCTAAGATATCCAAGAGTAGATACAAGGCAAGGCTGTGTTGATTTGAGCTGAAAGCTTGCAAAGTGAAGTCTGCTCTGACACACGGGAGATAATCTGCAAGAAGAAGGGGGCCTGCAGGAGGTGCTAAAGAAATTAATATTCGTGCATTTGGTGGTGTATTATTCTTCTCTGGATGCTGGCACAGTGATTTATGGCATTCTTTTGTCACAGAGGGATGAAATCCCTGACAGCACTGCAGACTGAACTAAATTGCCATCTCCTTACAACACTTACTGTAGTACAACTACTTAAACATTGACAAATACATGGAGAATCAGTGTGCATGACTGCACTGTACAGCAGCTAAAAGTCTGAGCTCAGTGCACTGGCTTCGACACAGAGAAAGATAGGTTATCATGAAAACCAACCCAAATATGGGGTAAAATAACCCTTAAATCTTTTGGATTTAAATACCTTGTRTATCTTTCCCTAGAACAGAAATACATTGTGTCCATTTGTCCTACAGGTAATTTTTAATGAATTAATCTTAGCTTGCAAATATTCAGAAGAAACACTCAGCTGTACTGGTGTGTTTACTTGTATATGGATTTTTAAATTTGTTTAAACCATCAGAACTTGTCACTCAGTGAGGGGCAACAAAAATTTATCAACTTCCCACAGCTCTACAGCTCCTGTTGCCTGAGCAGTGTTATTCTTCTAAATAAATATCTCAAGAATGCACCATAAGCTCCAATGTGTTTGCACAGGGTTAAAGCAGTTGCAGTCAGCAAACATATTCATTGGTTTGTTGTTATTTCTGGGAAAATTCACTCTAGGAGGAGAAAAGGTCAGATTTAATAGAGAATTATTCCCTATAAGRGTTTAAGACAGATCTTAAACGATGTTCTGCACCGAAGTTATTTTTTGTGTGCAAAATTAGAGAGTTAAGAGACTTTAAAATCTCTCATTCACCTCTTAGTCACCTCTCCTGAGATGCGTATTGAATAACAATGAAACAAAAGTCATTGTGCTCAGTATTTTTTTTTAGCCACTGACTTGAGCTTGCAAGATCTGTGTAATAAGAGCAGAAATATTCACAGCTGAGTAACTGACAAGGGGCTATTTATGGAGCAACCTCTGGAGGATTTCGTACTTTCAAAGTTCAGAAGGCAAAAGGTCCAAAGTTCCTTGCGTGTCTCTGTCTTTGAGGGTCTCTAACACAGAAGCAGATCCTGCTCTTGCACAGGGGGTTTTGTTTTCCCATTCCTAGGGAAGCCTTGCTGGAGGAAGAGTTTGGGAGGCAAATGAAATTTGGCTTCTGATGGGGCCTGGCAAATAAATCTCTGGGTGAGCTGCCTGCAGGAGGCTGTGGTTCTGCAGATGTGTCYGTGGGTGAGGAAGAAAATAGATTAGGACGAAGGTTTTCAGACAAAAACCTCCATCACAGCGTGTTTTACGTGCTGGACAGAGTCCAGAGGAGGCCACCAGGCGGATTCAGGGGATGAAGCACCGCTCCTGTGAGGAAAGGCTGGGAGATTTGGGATTGCTCAACCTGGAGAAGCCTTAGAGTGACCTAATTGTGGCCTTCCAGTGCCTGAAGGGACCCCACGAGACGGAGAGAGATTTTTCACAAGGCCTGGAGYGACAAGGCAAGGGGGAACGGCTTCAAACTGATAGAGGGCAGGGTTAGGTRGGATAGTGGGAAGAAATTGTTCCCTGTGAGGGTGGGGAGGCCCTGGCACAGGGTGCCCAGAGCAGCCGTGGCTGCCCCTGGATCCCTGGAAGTGTCCAAGGCCAGCCTGGACGGGGCTTGGAGCACCCTGGGGATGGTTTAAGGTCCCTTCCAAGCTGAACCATTCTGTGGTTCTACGTCATGGGAAAGTTTTGGACAAACCATTTTCCTCTGTGGCTTGCACAGGCCCTGGGCCAGAGCAGTGATGTTTTGGCATCTTTTCAGTGTTCTTCTAAAAATACCAGTTCGAATGAGCTGGTGTTGGTTGCTCCAGTCCCACAGAATTTCCTCCTGCATAAAGAAACCACCAAAGTCTCGCGGAGCCCTGAGAGCACCCAGACAACGACCCCAGGCAGTGGTGCTTGAAGGAAGTTTCTTCTCCAGAAAGAAACCCCCTTCCCTTTTTTTTTGCTTCTCAAAAAAAGCTGCAGCTGAACTGAATGCAAAGCTTCCCCTCCTCTTTGCTGCTGCAAGGTGTGAGCAGCTGAAAACTGTGCAGGCTCTATATATAGAACCGGGCATCTTCCAGGGGCCCGGCTGTCAAAGAGCTGCAAGCATCTGCCTCTTCCCTTCCCCTCGGTCTCTGTCTGCAGCAGGGCACTGGGCACGTTTACCACCCCAGACTGCTCAGTGTGTCGCAGCCTTTCCACATGAATGGCAACAGGAAATTTCACAGCTTCCAAAAACGTGAAACCTCGAGCCCGGGAGATGCTGAGGATGGGGGTGAGGAACTGCTCRCACTGAGGCAGCCCAGGCCATGGAAAGCTGTGGAGCCTCACAGCTTTCACAGAGTTCCTTCAATAGGCTGAACTACTTCGGGGTATCCATGAACTACCTCGTTTCCAGCAGGAATTCATCTCMTTCTCCTGCCATTGCCAAATTCCCTCTCTTGGCTGCAGAGAATCACCCCACTGTTGGGGTAGAAATGCAGGATACCATGTAAATACCGTGGAGTTGACGTTCCACTCCTTGAAATGTCACTGCTGATCGCAGTTCACTACAAAACTGTGCAATCTCAGCAGCACTGTTAGTCATTTGTTGCTCTTTTTTCTTCCTGTGTGTTTTGCAAAACGTGGATTTTCTTACTCTTTTCTTCCAGAAACCACTCAGGGGCCTCCAGTGTTTGATGTTTGAACCCAGATGGGCTCCGACAGAGTAAATAAGAATTTGGTCTTGCAATCGTTTTTTGATGATTAAATGCACTGCTGTAATTCCCAGGTCCTCCTTGCCACATACTCTTTCATTAAAAATAAAGAAAGGAATACAGATTTTAAGTGTAGACATCACTGTTATGACCATATATTCAGAGTTTTTGCACAGCATCCATAAATCATCTTTCCTGGTAATTTCAGCTTTGCACAAGGGCTTCTGATTAATCTAAGGCATAGTTTTACAAAAAGAGTCTCACAGGAATAGGAACTCTCTGTATCCCTGGCTACCCTATCCCAATGCTTCATTATTTCAAAATATTATTGAAAACACCCAACTATTGATCCTTCTCCTGCTAGACTAAAGTGCTATTTACGGTGAGAATTACCTTTTCCAAACAGGCTGTACACTCCTTTGCTCCCTTTTTTGTCTCCCCCTGGATAACCGAGTAAATTATGCCCTCAGTCTCTTACATTTCCCTGTCTCTGTATTTCCCACAGCTCTGTGTATTCCCTCCAAGCCCCCTTCTGTGCATTTCTCTGTTTTCAGCCCCAAACCCGGATTGCAAAGCTCCACACAGCTCCACAAACCTGTGCTGGCTCATCCTCCGCACCACCACTCATCTCGCTGGTGTTCTCAGTGCTATGCAAATTAAAAAATAGCTTCTGAGCCAGAGACATTCTTACTGAAATTCCAGCTTACAGTAAAAGCACATGAGAAATACAAATTTTTGTATCTTTGTTTTGTTTAAAATATTGCTCATAAAATACGTAGGAAAATGTCTTTTACGAGCTGAACTCTTCTGTCCAACAAACAGACAAAAGCATTTCCAACTGTGCCTGGCTAAACACTCTCCTATCACTGTTCTTGGAAGGATTTGCCCTTTAGATTGCCTCACACGTTCCCATTAAAGGCTTTTGCAAAGCTGCAACCTTTCAGGAGAAGGCCACGAGAAGCCTCTCAATGTAATGAGTCAGTGGCCTTAATCTGCAGCAAACATTCCTTGTGAGGGTAATGGTTTTACCCTGCGTTTCACCCAGATAATTGCTCCACCCGATCAGACCAAGTTTTCATTTTCATTGATAACATTTTTCATTTTCAGGTTTGATATTCTTGACTCTTTCAATCTCGAAACCTTCACCGACTCGATGATAAGTTTAGAAAAGTGAATTTCCAGTTCAAGGAACCAGGCAGAAACCTCCTTGTCTGAAAAGACTCCGATCTATCACTGTTTTAATCCTAAGTGATGAGGTATAGAATTTATAGAGGAAAAGACTCAGGAAAATAATTTGGTATTATCAAGGACTGGGCAATCAGATGGCCTTGGGAAAATGCTGCCAAATCAGTGATAGAGGAGYTGCTGTGCAGGGCATCTTCCACAAGATAAGTGACCCTGGGGAACTGCTCCTCCACCTTCTGTGAAAAGCACCTGGGGATAAGGATTCTTGAGAGACCTGAGACATGGAGATCACCCAGAGTTCAATTCAATTTAAAAATCTTACAACTCAGCGAGTGTCCCCCGTGCAGACAAATGAGTGTCATTATCTGTGCTAATCCTACCATCCCTGGGCTCTTCCTTTCCCTGAGATATATCCTGTCATTGCTCTCCCTCAGTAGAATAACTGATGGATTCATCTCAATGACTTTAATAGGCTTTAAAAGAGATTGAACTCTGCTCTGGGAAAAATGCAACGCTTGCTGTAGCCCTGAAACCTCAGATCCCATCATAAACATCTCCTTAGAAAAATAATTACATTCTTATTTATAATCACTGTATTATATTGTATTCCATTTCACTAGAAGAAGAGTTCTTTCCCCCCTTTCTCCTTTTTATAGAATCATMGGATCACAGGACGGTTTGGCTTGGAAGTTTTCAGTTTTCAGGCTGATTGTAGAWTCTGTTGAAGCTGAGGAATTTTCCAAGTTAATGACAGTAAGTGATCAGATTGCAGCATAATGCTATCAACACATTTATCCAAGCTGATTTTGTCAGCTTTTAACAAAATTATGGTGTATATTTGAAAAATGGTAACTAATCAAACCATGCTGACATTATTTGGGGTAAAGTTATATTAAGATATGTTGTTCACGCAAGGTCTCTGATGCATGGAAAACAAAACCAGCTGTTGGATGCAACTCTCCTCACCCTTAATTCTCAAGGTCCTCATGTCCTGAGGCTCTGAATGTGTTACAACACCAGACTGCATCATCATAAACCAAAAATGTTCCAAACAGTTCCTTTAAAAATTCAAAGAATGAAAGAAATAGAAATTTGTCATCACTCAGAATCCTTGCAGCTTCCTATCCAGAAGCAACCATGCCAAAAAAAGCAATGACAAATCATCCTTTTAGGTCATTTCTGGTCCATTTAAAGATGTAAGTCTGGAGTTTCCTAAAAGATGACAGTTTTCCTGAGTTTCTCAAGCCAATGAACTGAAATATTCCRAAGCAAATTAGGAAAAATTGCAAAAGCAGGTTCCATGAGACTGCAATTCCAATAAAATCACGTCAGCTTGTACTAAGAGAGGCTGTCCAGCACAATATTTTACTTTTTGTTGATATTATTTTGGGGTTTTTTTAATCTCAAAGARCAAAATCTGCTCCTGCAGGATTGAAATTCCTTGGGATAACCTGTATAATTTAGGGAGAGATTATTTTCAGTGCATTCATGACCTGGGCAAAGTGGATTCAYGACTTGTGTCTTTCATAAAAGGTTGGAAGGTGTTTTATCGCTGTCTCGATGTTGTAAAGCTGCTTGTAACCCTGGGGCTTCTTATAACATGTTGTAAAAGATACTTTGCAGTCACCAGACTGCTTGAAAAGGGTTCATTGGCTGAAAACACCAGCCTGGGTGTTTTAATGGTTGGATTTTTTCATCTGATTGCTCATTTTTATCCTGGACAATCAGAGAGATTCACCTGGACTTTCCTTAAACAGATTCCAGGTAGTTCAGTGTGTTATACTCAGTGGTACAGGTAAGTATTAAATTATATTTGGCAAAATTAACTTATGTGCTTTTCCAGCTTTGTTCTGAGATACAATAAATGTGAGAGCCTGCAGGCCTTTTACTTGCTTTTGTTGTTGTTGTTGTTATCATTATTATTATTTATTATATTATTGAGGTGGTGCTTTAATTTGCTGAATTCTCTTTTAAACTTTTAATCATCCCTTCTAACGCTGTTTGCTTTCTGTGTAATGCTCAATATTCACACCACCACCAAGTACAATTACATATTCCCGCCTCGCCATGCCCACAGCTCTAGCAAAAATTGATTGAGATTAATTTAATCAAAAGAGTAAAAACAACTCCTTGTCCAATGTGAAAATGAGCAAAATACAGACCAGAGGGTGGAAAAAACCAAAAAATTTAATTAAAGTTTGACAAGACTTTGGAAGCAATTTTCAACTCTTTCAAGTGTTTTTATAAAGTGAAGGTGTTGGCTGCTGCTCCAACTAGTAGATAATATTTCTCTTTTTTCTCTTCATGTGTGTGTAAAGCAAGAGCTGGGATTGTTCCATGGTGCAGAGATTTTCTTGCAGCCTTTCAGACAGCTGAGCAAAGCAGCTCCCAGCGAATCTGTCTAATAAAAACTGTCCCTTCTCTATCAATCACTTCAGATTTTCCTTCCAGACAAAGCAGCAGCAGCCACAAGTTAAGTTTAGCTGAAAGGGCCAGGCACGGAGCAGATTGGAGTAAGTTTCTACTCAGAGATGTTTTGTCTGGTTCTTACACTTAACAAATTTCTCCTGATTTTCACATTGTGCTCCTCACCTCAGCCCTACACCCTAAAAGTGCCGCTGGTCTTTTCACTTCCAAAAGCTGCTCCTGCCACGGTGCTGCTCATGCAGCAGGGATTTTGTAGATCACAATAATATCTGAAACCAAAAMCACCCCACGAGAAGGGGAACCCCGTTTTTTCCCCTTTTGTTGCTGGGCTACCTGAGACCTGAAATGTTCGTGCTGTTCTGCACCTTAGCCTCTGCTCCCTGACACTGTTCTGTCCCTCGGTGAAAACAATGCCATCAATTACTCCATGCTGATTTAATAAAGTGCCCTGGCTACAGCCCAGCAGAGCAGATGGCTTTATAGATCACAGGCTAATGCCTCCAGGGAGGCCCAGTGAAGAAAGATTCTCAGAAAAGAACTCAAAAGAAGAAAAAGGGCTGCACACAGTGTCTGTAAGAACTTCCTTAGCTGATAGGACTGGTCAAGTCCTGACAGAAAACAATTATGTGTCTCAAAGAGAAACGTATAAAATGCCATTGGAAAACACCTTGCACACAAATTTATTCCTCCAGGTGTAGAGCCTGAAGTCCTTGAGGCATTTTGGAGACCAAGCAGTGTCCCCATGGGGGAGGGTGCTCCCCACAGGGTGCTGCTCAAGCAGAGCAGCAGGRGCCACATCCCACCTCACCAGGGGAGACCCTGCACAAGGAAAGGCACTGGGAGTGTTTGCACCTTGCAGGATCTCTGGGTTTGCAGGTCCTTTTCCCATCTGCACAGAGGTATTTCCATTTCACAGCCTGGAGTTAGGACCATGTTGGTATTGCAAGTAGGGATCTCACTGTCTGTCGCTCCCAACACTCCTCCTTGGCCTGATGGCAGCACCTCCCTTTGGATCAGATGAAGAGTCAGTATGTGCCTGCTGACACCATGAGTTGTATTTCACCATCCCAGCAAACAACAAGGGGCTGGAGGGTCTGTAGCTACCCAAAGTGGGTCAGAACTTCGGTGCTGTGTCTCACCCAGAAATCAGAAAACACAAGCACTGAGCTGCTGTGACCTCTTAAGTGATTACAATCATAATCCATTGTGTGCCTGTCTGCAACAGATCCATTTCTGTAAGCAGTTGAGTTTAATTGGGCCACAGCTGGTGTTGGCTAAGTACATGGGAAGCAGGGGGGTGAGGGGAATGGCTTTATTGACTCCACRGCTCTCTGTAAACTGAGGTTTCTCTCTTCGATGGTACCTGCCTTGCTCTGTTCAGTTCCTGAACACTTACACAGGGCTGCTGGCCTCCAGAACAGGAATCACACTGTGGGGCTCGTCACGTACATCTCCAYGGAAATCTGGGAAAAGCCACCTCTTCCCACCACATGGATTGGTTCTGCCAGGTCAACCGTGCAGCACTTGCACAAATTCTTGTCCAGGGCCCTCCCCAGCTTTGAGCAGCAGGTCTGTAGGTGCCTCCTGCTCCTTCCCTGGCAGCCAACCCCCTCTCAGGCTGTGCCTGTGCAGCTGGTTGAAAACAAACCACTTGCTGTCTTGGTGGGGGCTGGAGGAGAAGGGGTGACATGTCCATAATTCCGTGATTAACGCCAGAGCCATCCTCCTGTCTTCAGCATCTTCTGCCTCCAGATCTGGACAGGGAAGGCTCCACCCAGACACACAATATCCTCTGAGACCTCCAGCCACTGATGTGAAGAAAACACAGTGGCAGAGCCYGAAGTCTTCTGAGCTGTTTATTCAAGGGCTGTGGTGATGACTTCAAAGATCTTTCTGGGGTTTTATTGGCTTCTGTTGATGGGAGGGAATAACCACATTACAAGAGCAAGAGGAAAAGAACAGAAGGGGAGGCAGTTAAAAATTTCAGCCTGACTTGTCTCTTGTTCAGTATTCCTGCCTTTGCTGGGGTTTGAGCTTCAGGATGGACAGTATTTCTCAATTAACCTCCCRCACCAAACTGCACCTGGCAGAGAGCACTTTCGCTTCTCTGGGCAGTCTGTGCCAGGGCCTCACCACCCTCAAAGGGAAGAATTTCTCCCTAATATCCAATCCAAACCTAATTTCTGTCAATTGAAGCCATTCCCCCTCATCCTGTCACTCCAGGCCCTTGTAATGAATCTTTCCCATCTTTCTTGTAGCTCCTTCAAGCACCGGAAGGCCACAATTCGGTGACCCCAAAGCCTTCTCTTCTCCAGACTGAAGAATCCCAGTTGTCTCAGCCTTTCCCATAGGAAAGGAAATGTTAGGAACTGTTTGAAGAGCTGCAAAGATAGAAGGAGGAGAATGTCCCAGTCTGACCCCAGGAGAGGCCAGGGAGCCGCTGCCAAACCGAGGACTGGAGTGAATCCCCTGAATCCAGGGCAGCAAACCGGGGCTGGGCTTGGTGAACAGCCCAGAAATCAGCTGTGTGAGAGCCTCAGAATGAGCTGTCATCATCCATTTGGCTCTATTTTAGGTAAGAGAGCAAGGCAAACAATCTGAACTATTCATGGTTTCAGTCAGCATCTCTTGCAGTTACCATTTAAAATAAAACGTTTTCTTTTTCCCAGTGAAAGTCTGTCCTAGTACGAAGATGCTGTAGAAAATGGAGACAATTTTGAGTCTACACCAGGTATAAATGCTCTGATTTCCAGCACTAAAATGTCACTGGAAGCATTTCATCTGCTGCTATAAATGTGTTATCCATCACTGAGGAAATAAAGGAGTAGTTACATTATTAAAACACGGAAGTGCTGTTGTGCCACAAACAACGACTAATGTGTAGAAAGGAGACATTTCACTGCCATGATGTGTGTTCAAGGCTCCTGAAATAAATTAGATTTGCAGCATGTCATAATAGCAGTAGTTTGTAATACAGCACAGCCCTGGGTGTGTGTATTCTCATTTCCTTAAGTGTCACTGCTCTACGCAAGGAAAGAAATTATTTGTTAACACTKATGCATATTTATTAGCAAATTCTCAATGAATATTTCACAGAGGAAGAGTTGCTCATGTTCTTATTAATTAGGAAAAGGAATAATGCTGCCTTCTGAGTGTTTTTGATGTGCTGGCACAGGGGAAAGTCAGCGCAGTGGGTGGAATTCTGCCCTTGCAAATGGGGCCAGTGGATGAGAAAAGTGAGTCCCAGTGGGCCAAAAAATTACTTCAATGATGTCATATCCCATCCAACTCGAGTGAGTCAGATAAAAGGCCAAGCCCAGATCTCTCAGGAGGCAGTGGGAGCAAAGGGAAAGGAGGCAGACTCAGATCAGTCTTGCATTCAGTGGGTGTAAAAGAGGTGGGAGAAGAGAACTGACTCCCACTGTGTCTTTCACCTTAATTTATACCTTCCTGGTACTTCCTTTTTAATGTGCTTCAGGAGGTCATTTTATAGAATAACTAAAAAAAAATCCCAGTTCTCCTGTAAATAAATTACACAGTGGCTGCAGGTGTTGATGTCTCTTCTACACATGAAAATAAGTAGCTTTTACTAAATTTAACAAGTTTGCGTGGCTTAAAATCGTGCAGAGATGAAAATCAATATGGATATTTTGCAGAAAATTCAAGCAATTACACACTTAACACGAAGCCAAAGTGCAGGATTCATGTTTCTCATTTTGCTTTAGCTTAGGCCAGGCTTCCCAAGGTCCAGCAGAGTCTCACACTCGCAGGAGGAAATGCCTTGGAGGGAAAAATGGGATCCTTCTTTCAGTGACAACGCTGGTTTTAGCCAGTTCAACCTAATCAAGAAAGTCTCTGGGTAAATTATTCCTAGCAACTTATGAATAAGAGAAATGGAAGCAGAAAGAAGAGCTCTCTAGGTGCTCTTAGTCTTCTTCCTGTTTTTCTCTATCTCTCCAGYGAATTCCAGAGCCCTCAGAGCCCCCTTGAATACTTAAAATTGTTCAACAACAGTGGGTAACACACCACACCGTTTTAATTAAGCTTGATGTGCACTGACCTTGAAATTGGATCAGAAGGTCTATTTACTGACAGTGCTGCAGCTAAATTCAACAATTGATTTTCACTAGTTGCTCTGGAAAGGCCGACGAGCAACTCCACGTAATTTCAGTTGGTCACTGGAGACAGTGGGGCCCTTCAGAGAGCTCTAAATGTGCTTAAGTGGGAAAAGATGTCCAAATATTTCTCTCTAACAAGCACAGGGGAAGACAAACACTGATAACTTGATGTTGCATGCAGAGAATGTCAATAAAAAATCTCTTTTTAGTGCCTATCATTTGGATCCTCAAATCCTTCCACAAGAATTGAGTTTTTAAGTAGCCCTGTGGCACTCATGGAAGTTTTATTTTCAGTTTACTGCTGGGAAATTGAGGGACCAATTGAATAAATAACTTGTCAAGATCAATTGGAAACACTATCATGTTGCGGAAATATTGAAGGGCTTTTAGTTTTTCTCTTTAACACATCAGACTGCAGCTTTTATGACTGAATATTCCTCTCTGCCACTGTAAATGCAGGTTAAGGCCACTGATATCTGGGAGAGACATCAATTTAAATCTTGAGCAAACAAGATCACAGTCAGCTTTAATCTCGTGGTTCTTTTATGTAATACAGGATGTATTCCTGCAGCTTGCTATATTTTTCTTGTCTCAGCTGGGATATTATAAAACACAGCAAACACTATTCCCTTTCCAAATGGACATTACTTGTGTTGACTGAGTGATTCTATCTTACTCCTGATAAATGTTTTCAAGAAGAAACACTGTTTTCAGGAAGGACAGAGAGTAGAAGTGATTCTTCCTTGTTTCAATCATGTTTCACAGTAAAAATTACAAGGAATAGAAACTCAGAAACTTATTTTTCTCCCAGTTAAGCTCTTCTTGCAGCAGCTGTTGCACTGTTGGCAGTGGAGCTGCTCCCAATACACAGAATCTGGGCAGCCAGGAGATCCAGAGTGCACATTGATGGCTATTTATCCAAAATTTGATAATGGAGCCTCTCTCGTCTTTCTCTTCAGCTTTTGTCTGCATCTTCACCTTTGTTGCAGGTACCCTTCAGAAGCATTACAGCTTTATGGTGCTCTTGTAAGAGCTTCAGTGCAGGAAATGGAGCAATCTGGGCTTGTTGTCAATCAGACAGAACGGGCAGATCTCTGTGGGACAAGAGATTACACAGTGTGTGACAAACAAGGACAGGGCTGCCCTGCTGTCATAGAACTGCGTGTGAAGGCTGAAATGTGTTGTACAAAAAGCTGTGCACACAAACAAACCTGGGGTTCGTACCTGCAACAAATTTCTCTGGTGCAGCGGCTTTTCTAGAAAGAAAAATGTCTCTCATTTCTTTGTGCCGATCGTTCTTTTTCGTTCGCAACACTCAGAGCTGACCCACAAGATGTTTCACTGGCTGTTCACCTCCCAGGAAGYGGTTTTCACAAAATCATGGAATCACTGAGGTTGGAAAAATCCTCCTGGATCCTTGAGTCCAAGCTGTGCCCCATCCCCACCTTGTCCCCAGCCCAGAGCACTGAGTGCCACACGCAGGCCTGCCTTGGGCACCTCCGGGGATGGGGACTCCAAACCTCCTTGGGCAGCCCCTTCCAAACCTGGAACATTTTCCCACACAGAGAATGTCATTTTTTAGTGGATCTGCATCAGCAGTGTTGCATCCATGCATGAAGAAGGCCAGGACTCCAAGAGAATAAATGAGTCAGTTCCCCTCATGATGGAACACACGGAGGAGAATTCACTCGAACTCGCTCATGCTGGGCTAAAGTGGAATCGATGCAGTCAACTCAGTAGGAGGTGATCCAGGCATGGGATTATTTTAAGCCTCTGTCCTGTGCTGTTAAATTCAGATCCCAACATATAAAAACCAGGATGATAAATCCAAGGCCATACAGTCAATGAGCGAGGCTTCACTTGAAACACGACCTGTTTCACTGAGTAAAAGATTGAGCTCAGTTGCGTTCTGGAGGACAATTTGGACCCCAAAAAAGCATCTACTGCAGCCTCAGGCTCCCTGAGAAGAAAGCAAATCAATCTTCATGTCCAAGCCAGCCCAAGCAATTACSCAAAAATTGTGAGAATATCACTACAGCAGGAACTCAGTGGTTGAAGTTACCCCAAATTCAGTCTGAGGTCCAGCCTCCTTTGCCAGCACCAGAGGTCAGAGGCTTTGATTTGGCAGAATGTTCTTCTTTTGCTGTTTACTGACCTGTGTTTTCTTTTATACTCACAATGTCTCTGGTATCTTTCAAGAGGTGAAGGCCCCAGGGATTCATCACTGCCTAGAGAGAGGCAAGACAGAAACAGCAAAATTGCTTTTTTCTCCAAAGGTTTGGCTCGGTTTCTTTATAAAGTTTCCATTCCAGTCCAGAGTTTAAACTGCCAGGGCTCTGTAGTATTTGAAATATTGGTATAATATGGCTGTTTTGATGAAGAATGGTCAACCAGACAGATAATTAAGTTCCAGAGGATCCTATTTTGTCCTGGGGAGCGCATCACTGACTGTCTTAGGCCACACCACCCTCCTGGAAAATAAACACTTGCTGTCATAGTAGCTGTCTTTTTTATAGCTAAGAGGGACAAAAGACAAAGACCACACCCTTGTAGCCACTGTTTAGACAGATTAATGTTTTTAAGAAGCTTTTCCCCTTCCCACTGTAGATCACTCGCTTCTTCCACTCATATTCCTTGGGCAAGGAACAATTGCCTCTTCTTTATGTTCCTGCTGGCCTAGGGAGGATACGAGCAGGTAGGGATTCCAGTTAGGATACCAGTCATGGTGATTTTTTGGGATGATATCCAGGCTTCCTGGTGTCCTCAGCAGCCAGTGTAGCTTTGTACCAGCCAGGAGCTTGGGTAGTCAGGAGGGAGGAAGATGGGAGAGATGTCAGGATAACGGAATTCACCTCCCAGCCACTTGCTCTTTGCCCAGACCTGATGAGCCTTTTTTATGGTAATAATTCTAAGGACCTAAATAAAGAAAACAAATTAACAGGGGGTTGTTACCGTGTCATTAATTACCACATCCATTTATAGCTGAGCATCCTGGGGTTTGCTGTGGGTTACCAGCACACACAGAGCTCCATTTCACCTCTAGAACTCTCCCTCTCTGCGTCTGTTCAGCATCTCAACGAGAGATTCTGGCTTTGGGGATCATCAATAAATGCCAGCAATGAAGAAACAGGGAGAGAAGCTCTTAGAATGCCTTGAACCCAAACACAACATCACGAGGCAGGAAGTAGATTCCACTTTTCCCCCTGAAGAAGGGATTTCTCTCCCTTTGCCTCCCCAGAGTTTCCTGCAGTTCCGTGTTTACGGTCGCTGGGATGATGCTGCAGTTGTGTCAGAACCAGGACAGTTGCATAATCCAACAAACTGAACATAAACCATCTCTCWGCAACAGCTGCTCAGGAACAAGGAGGTTTCCCTCAGAAGCCAGGAGAAAAATCCAACCTTTATTCCCCGTGGCAGCAGAGAAAAAGCTCTGCAAGTTTGGGTCACCAAAATAGGAGGAAAAATTCCAAGCGTTTCCCCAAAATAAAAATTCCTGCTAATGCAAGTGCAGTGAGTGCAGTCCTGCTGACTCATTCTAAGWGGAGTTTTTTTCACTTAAAAAATAACTTTAATGCTCAGTAGAGATTGACCTGTGTGAACCATGTTAAAACTTCTTAAGTGCAGTGGAAGACAGGAACCCAGACCGAAAAACAATTTTTCTTTAAAGCGAGATCTTCAGTGCATTTTATTTACTTTTAAGCCCACAAACTTATGACCTCCAAGATTCAATTTCCTCCAGCATGTGTTTGTTTCCAAGGGTATATTTGAAAAGGGAGGTTCCAATTGGTGCTCTCTCTGTGCACCCCAGTTCTGGTAAAATATGAGATTATACAGACACAGTTCAATCCAGTGAATTTATAAAGAATATTGGCCCTATTTGAACAACTTAACTGCTCCCACTGCAGCTTCCTCTGCTTGTGGAGATAAAACTGGGGGTTCACTGCTACAGTCATAAACATTCCCTAGAAAATGAGTAGATTATTCAGCTGTTGAAAATACAAGTTGTGGCACTTGTTTTCATAAATCTTGACCCAAATTTGCACATCCAAGCAGACTTTGGCATCCAGGAACACTCAGGTTTCAGTGGCTCAGCAAATCACTGAATGGGCCCAACACAGAGCTCACATTTTCTGTTAATTCATAGCACAAAAATTTAATCTCTTGAGTCCTTCTTGTGCTGGTGTTCACCAGACAGATTCTAACCTTTAGCAAAGGAAGCACACATTTTGCTTAATTAAAAAGCCAATGTCYTTCACCTTGTATTTCAGCATTTCTCTACCCTATCATCTTTACTATTAGCAGGTTAATTTAAAAGATTAAGTAAAGATTCTGAAGAAAAAAGCACAATATTTGAAGAAGATCAGGAGATCATTTTACAAGCGTGTCTGTTTATTCAGTTTTTCATCTGACCTTCAAGGCTTCTGAAGATCTTTGGAAACACAGTCTTCCTTTTATGTGTCTGTGTTAATGCCAGGGATGTTCCCTGAACCCAGCACACCTGCAGGAATTTAACAGCAGGCTGCAGAGAAAGCTGTGCTCCAGACCTGCCTTGCTCAGCTGTAATACCCCTGAAAATCTGAAATTAAAGCATTACAACTTCCTGATCACCCTAAGGAGGCAAACCAATTTCAGTGCTGTTACTTGAAGACTGCCAGCATTAAAAATGAGAGATTTTTAACTAAAGCAGATCATAAAAATATCAAGCTATGAAGTTTTTAGTGGCATGGAGGAGTGCACATACCTGCATTGCACAGAGCAATGTCTGAGGGTTTCTTCTTGGGAGACCCTTGATTTTCAGGCCATTTCTTAATACCCAGTTAATTTTGGCAGTGAAATTTCAGAAAAAGTATTCAAAAACTTCAGAARTTTGCCTTTTTATTTTTAAAACACACGTGGAAGTAACAAACTGCATTCGATGTCTATACATCCTAGATATGTTTCAGTTGCATTTTACACGTGTGTGTGTGTGTGTGTAAGGATCTTGTTTTGAGATCTCTTCTCCCTCCTATCATTTTACCCTCAAAGGTTTTAGCATTAGAACCTTCTCGAAGAGTGATTCTGTTATATGAGAATCCATCAGTACACGGGGTTTATTTTCAGCATTTTCACCTTGGCATTAATTTAATGCCAGTTTTAGTTAAGCGAAATACCCCCAGCCCATGTTTCCCTCCTGCAGAGTGCCTCAGTGGGTAGCTGTTGGTGTTTATGCCAGGATTCACTGGAGTAATCCGTCAGGAAAACAAATCCCAGAGCCTAATGCAAACAGGCAAAGTGCTTGCAGAGAGTCAGGAATCACCTGTCACTGAATCTGAAGCCTCAACGCTCCGTGCAGATGACACTTTCCACCCCCAGATCTGCAATTCCTTTCCTCTGAAGAGAGCACGTTGTTTTCTTGATTGGAATTGCTGTTGTTATTTACATATGCAGGCAGAAAGAAGACTCTTGGTGTGAAGTTAAGGTTTGGCAGTGCTGCTGTGACCGTCTCTTGAGATGAATTTGCCTGTCCTCGCTCTGCTGGGATCAGCTTTCCCACTCACCACGTTCTGGAGCTGCCTCTCCCTTCCTGCCCCCAGCTCCTCAGCACAGAACGTGCTCTCACCCAGCATCCTCTCGACAAGCTTCTCCTCAGAGCCTCCATGCACTGGGAATATCACAGAATATTGGGAATATTTTTCCCCTGTTGTGCTCCTCAACCTTCTCTCTTTAGTTTCTGTGCAGCACCAGGTCTGGTTTTAATACGAATTTGTTTTTCACATCTTCTCTGCACCTGTTTTCACCAGTTCCCAAGATGGGAATCAGCCTCGTGTCCCACTCCCTGCATCCCCCAGAGCAAAGCTGAGCTGGCTTCATCAGGGCCCAGAAGATGCCAAGAGCACAGGCTCAGTGTGTGCCMCAACAAACAGATGGATCCTGTCCAGCCTGGAGTCAGGAGACATCGTGAGGATGTGCTGATCCCATGGCTGGAATCCGCTGATTTCTCCATGGAAAAGACCAGGAGGACCAGCACTGCTCCTGCCCCGCTTCCCCCTGCACAAAGCAGGAGGATGGAGGAAAGGAAGGACAAATGAGTGCTTTCCTCAGTTCACAGCACTCCTGCAAGRTTTATCTGCTTTTAGCTGCTTATTAATTGCAAGATGCATCTGTTTCACATCTCTGTCCTCTGCTATTCTGTGCCATGTGTGTTGAAAAGTCTCTAGAGCATTACCCCTTAGCCCAGCTTGGCTAATGAATAATGGTTGTCAGGAGAAAGTCTGGAAAAGGAGACACTAAAAACAAAAGTTTCTTCCGCTCTTAAATTTGCTCCGTCAGCATCTCCAGATCTGAAAGCTCTGAAAGCTATCAACCCATTTTTTGGATCATTAGGCACTTTCAAAACAAAGCAATTACATTTTCACCAGAAGAGCGTTTCGGAGATTCCCACCTCTTAAATTATTTCACTTGCCTTGGCCCAGCGCTAGGCTGATGGGACTATTCTATAGGGGTGGAATTTTCTGCAAAAAAACAGCTTTGAAAAGTATTTCAAACAATTTCACATTGTATATTACTCATTTCTCACACAATGGAGAAATCAGTACCTTCATCAGGAGCTCCATTTCACAAGTGGGAGCTCTCCATATTTTAATCTTTTCTTTTGAAACAGGAGGTCTGCTCAAACTAGGATGTCACTCCAAGTCACATGGAAAAATCCTTATCTGTAAATCATAAGCTCSCTGGGAGCCAGAAACAAAAGGAATTTAGACCAAATATATCCACAGGTAGGAAAGTCAAACTGCTAAAAAAATAATCTCGTACTCCCAAACAGGCATCAATTAGACCACAAAAGGGAGAGTGAAAAGAAATTGCATTTAATTATGTCTTGCGTTGAAGTAATCCACTTTATCTTGAAGAAGGTGACCTGTTTACAGTTTGCACATCACCTTCAACATTCCTCCCACGCTCAGCTGAGCCTAATGAATGTGTCACTCGTTTGAACAGCACAGCACAGATTTTGTGCAGAGCTTCTTGACATCCTGTCTGGGTGAAACRGGGCAAAGCACCCTTTGCATTTCAGTTTTGCATTTGATTGTTAAGAGAGAGGCAACACRGGCATCAAGGGGAAAAGGCAAAAGCAGAGACATTACAAAGCTTGACACTGATTGTTTATTTGAGTGGAGATCAGACTCTGAGTGGAAGTAGAAAATTATGGAGAATTTCCCAGGCAAAACAATTTCTAGCTGTAGTAGGCACAAAYGTGATCATCGATTATGAGAACTGAGGAATGGAACAGGACRGAGAACTTTGCACTTTCACAGGCCCCGTCCTCCCAGTTTACTGAAGATCTTTACTCTCAGCAGATTTCTGAGTAAATCACTCTCCCTGTGCCATGGAGATGAGCCGACTCTCCAAACATGAAGAGCACCAAACACTTAGCAACGATTATTGTGGAACTTTCAGATGTTTAAATCAAAGTCAAACCTCACCAAGAAAAATCTCATCCCAAAAGAGCGAACTGGAATGAGCCAAGCAGCAGCGAGAGAAGCAATTTTCCAGCACTTGGAAGTGTCTGATACTGCTTTTTTTAGCTGCATTTGAAAAGGTTTTATTCTCAGTGATATTTTGTTTACTTCCCTCCTGCACAAATCATGCAGGCATTTCATTGTCTGTTTGGATGCACTTCTTCAGCAAGTTGTCAGACAAGTGTGGGTGCAAAATGACGGCCCAGGAGAGAGGCTACGCTTGGAAATGTCAAAGCCAGCCACACAAGGAGACGGTTTGACTTGGCATTTCCTTCATTAGAATTTCTATTCATGGAGATTTCCAAGTCCCAAATGTTAAGTAAGCATCTCTTTCAGGGGCACTGGTGGTCTATCCTGAAGAGCTGAGTTTCTCCCAGCCGAGGCGTTTGTTATCCCTGTGGTGATTCCAACGATCCCCCTGGCTCCGTGTCCAATTAGCTCAGGAACACAACGTGCTGCCTTTAAAGAGGGGTTCAAGTGCAGAACAGACCCCGTGTGGAGCTGCAGTTTGGGAAGCAGGCAGGAAGCTCCTTCCCCGCCTCCTTCCCTCGTGCTCCATTTGGGGAAATATCCCTTCACCGATTTCTCCAGTGGCTGCCAAATGTTTCGTTTCACAGACTCTGTGGTGCCTTAAGTGTGGCCAATGTGCTACAGGGAGGGAAACAACAAGAGAACTGGGGTAAAAATTTCCCTCTCTTCTCATTCTCCCTCTTTTTTCCACACAGTCCCATCATTTGAATTGGTTTCATCCAGTCCTCGGTCAGAGCTCAGGATACGAGTGAGCAAAAGGGAATTTAAGTCACATTTATTCCTCCTTGATCCCAGCCTGGCTTTAGGCCAGGCCAGTCATCTCCAAGGAGCTATTTTTAGGCTCTGCACCAGCTCGTGTCTTGAAGCAGTTGACATGATATGACAAACATTTTTAAGATCTCTCAATAGAAAGTTATGCAGATGCTTTGCTAAGAAAGAGGAAACAAACCAAACAGCTCAATAACTGACTTTCAGAAAGTAATTTGCACAGGGTCACTAGAGGGATTTGTGAAGTGGAGCTGACTGCTGAAGGAATATGGATTTTTCTGTTCTGAATTGCTTGTTTTCCTGTGCACAAGCAGGTTGTGACAAAACGTGTGGTTAGAAAGTAGACCATGAACGATAATGTTAGTCTATTCATGAAAAAATAGGAAATAACATCTTTAAATTATTAAAATATATTTATTTTATATATTATGGTATATTAATTATACTATGTGATATATATAATTAATTATGCTAATTATATAYCATATTTATTCCTTTTTTAATTATTTAAAAATATTTTTAAGTTCTTCTGAAATTAGGCCATAGTGTCTTTTAAATTCTTAAATTTAAAATATTTTAAGGTTTTAAATTTGTTTAAAGTTTTAAATCTGTTAAATTCACAGCCAGGGCTCTCAAAATGCTGTTTTAAGTAGACATTCACGAACATGGCAGCCAAAGCCACGTACAAACCCCCAGTCAGCTGATTTCTGATGCCTCTCAAAACACAGACTGGCTTAAAAACCACCTGCTGCCTTATGAACTGAACAAAATAATCTAATTTTAGTGCCAAAAATCAGCTGCCCAGTGACCACACCTGTGTCACAGACACAAAAACCAGGTGGGAACTCCATGCAGATGCTCCACAGCACACGCGCACAGAGTTCAGCTGTGACCAGAGTCCGCTATTCCCACCGGGCTGAAGGCTCTCCCTGCCAGTTGTCAGTGCCAGGCACCTCCTTCCCAGCACRGCACCAGCTCAGATTACAAAACCACGCTGGTTTTAATCTGCAGCACTCACAAAAGAGCTCTCCTGCCCRCCCTGGGGCAGCAGTGCTGATGCAGTGGGCTCCTGGTCAGGCTCTGATGAGGAAGTTGTCAGCTCGTCACCAGCTCTGAAGATGACAGGTTGTACCCAGCGCTGCTGAGATGAAATCCCTTGCAGCTCTTGGAGGAATCTTCCTTCAACTCAGCAAAATCTGTGTGTATGAGAGACAATCAAGGGCTTGAGTAACATAAGCAGGTTGTCAGACAATGCTTTTTATTTAGGGAGGTGTTGAGAAATCCCCTCTAGGTGTGTGCAACCTTGAGATTTCAGATAGGTGTGAAATTAGGCACGTCCCCTTAGGAACCAGACCTACAGCATGTGACMACTTTTCCAGAAGGCAGAGAGGGTTGGGTGTTTCCTGGAATTTGCCACTGGATCCGTGCTATTTTATGGCCAAGCCCATGGAAATCTGTGCAGGTTCAGCTTCAGCTGAGCCTGGATTTCATTGTCAAACGCACCAAAACAATGCAGATTTGGGACACCCCACAAAGCCCTGTGGCTGGCACAAAAGTGGCAGATGGACTTCAAGACAGAAAAATTTCAGGTGATTTCAAAAGGAATACAAACCATGTCTGCATGGGGCTGAACTCAGACCAGGCACTGACATCCATGGGAAGAGATTTTGGGGTCGTGGGTGGCACTACTCAGAAATCRTCAGGACCTTGTGCAGCAGCAGCCAAGGCAGCAGCATCCTGCAGCTCTRTAAAAGCTGATCGTGCTCATGTCTTTGAGAAGTGTGGATTCACAGACTCCACACCTCAAGAAAGAAGTAGTGGAGGCAGAGAGGTGAAAAAGGGCAGCTGAAATGACCAAGGGGAAGAAGTTGTTTACAAGAGASTGAAAAGAACGTCTTCAGCTTGGAGAGAAGGAGCGTAAATAAAGTGAATACAGAGCTGCAGAGCTAAATCAAAGTAACTGCASAGCAATGGACAACTGGAACCGGCTGCCCCAGGCACTTGTGGGCACTAATGGCATTCACAGGATGACAAATTCCTGCACTGCAGGTGTTTGTTTGGATAGCTGGAGGACCAGGTAGAGACATCCTAAATAAAGCAACTGGGAGGTACAGGGATACAGAGGGAACGGGCCAGAGGATGTGACCATTTTCTGCGTTCTTCCTCAACAGCAGCTCCTGCTGTCTCTGATGGATAGAGAGCACTGGGATGTTTATGGATCCAGCAGGACATTTCCTGCACTTTCTTCTGCTATTGCTCATATTTTGAAGTAGAGCGTTCAGAGCAATATAGACACCAAAAATTCGAAATCATTAAATGACTGTCTACACTTTTCAATTCTTCAGATAAGTAAGGGTACCGGAAGGAAACTGTTTCACTTAATGATTTGTTTATTCTTTCATCACTCATGTACATCTGGCCAGTATTGTGACAGCTTTCAGTTCTATATTGCTGTTTCCATCTTACTCCTGATTGATTTATTCATCTTTGCCAGTATGTGAAGAATGGATTTGCAAAGCTGCTCATTTTTTCCAGTTTGTCAGGTGTCAGTCCAGCACTAACAGTCTGATTCAAAGCACAGCGCAGTCAATTGACATTTCACCCTCATTAATACTGCTTAGGAGAGAAGCTGAAAATTCGAATTGCTGCTCTCAGCTTCTCTGTTCCAGCCCATAAACACCATTAAGAGAGACTCTTTGCTTCCAAACTCCTCACTCCAATCTTTTCCAGGATTTTTTTGTTGTTGTTGGTTAATCTGAACAAAAACTCACAGTCTTACCAGCAAAGTGGTGCCTCTGACTCTTCCTGGGGTCCAGTGCTTAGAGTGCCAAGTCAGGGTCTCTAAACAGCTTTTAGGGAGCAGCTGCCTTCTCATCATCCACCAAACCTCATCAGGAGACAGAGCCTTCCAGGGGGGAAAGAGTGCTGAGAGCTGCTGCCAAGGCACGTTTCCCACTGCCCTGGGCCACCTCTGGCTGCTGTGTGAGCTGGACATCACCCCCAGYTGGTCAGTGGGATCCCACAGCTCCCAGCTCAGAGCCCCACCACCGATTATSTGCTCATTTAAAGTACCATCTGACTGTGGTATTGCCTCRTTTCTAATTTCCAGCAGCCATGCAGACACTCAGTCTCAAACAGCAGCAGGGTTCCGGGGCTGTGCGTGCAAACCATGGGCAGATCTTTTGGTGGGCAGGAATAAACAACAGCATTTACTTCATATCTTCACATGGAGATCCATCAGGGCTCAAGACAAAGATTTCTTCCCCCAGCACTCTCATTCTGATTTTTGATGCATCACARTCCCTTTCACAACTTCTTCAGAGCTGCTCCCACTCCATTGACCCTTCAGCGTGGCTTTCTCTAACCATAAAAACCTGTGATTTTTCCAGGGATTTTGTTGTAATGGATTTTCTAAACAGTCCAAATTCCTCCCTCCAGATGTGTGTATCTCCATTAATTTCTATCGAGATTCCTACAGCTCAGTATTTACTACTGGTTATGAGTTGGTACAACGGAGTTATATCATTTAAGTCCAGTAAGTTCTGCGGAAACTTTGCCCGAAGCCCAGTGTTTGTAGCCTAATTTTCAGAGATAAGAATGGGAGAACCATTGCATTTTCTATCCCAGAGGAGATAAAAACCTGAAGCTCCTGAGACTTTGCGCTTTAGAGCCCAGAGCGTGAATGAGAGCTGCTGCCAGCTCTGCATTGTCACAGTTCCCTCTGAAACAAAAATGTCCTAAAGCAAGTCCCGATTCCAGGTGAGCACAGTAAGGGCTGTGACACACAACCAAGCAGATCTGACTGCATCCATGTGTGGTCTCAAATTCATGAGGGTATTTGAAGGGTATCTGGAAAGGTTCATTGTTATTTCTGCTTTTCACACATTTCTGTCACATTTGTTCCCATGACAAAAAGTTTTTAAAAAATGATGTGGCAGATGTAGCCTGTCTGAGATTTGATGGCTCTCAAACAGAAATGTATGCAGGGATCTGCAGACAGGATTGCACTGAAGAGCTGCCTCAGAAAGCTGTCCTCAGTCTGTAATGAATTCACATCCAGAGTCCTCAGATTGTTGTGAATTAATACTCTCTAAATGAGGCTGTTTCAAGATAAATCACAGGCCATCTGCCCGGCAAGGCAAGCCAGGGGGCTGTGATGTGCAGATGAGTTCCCATCACACTCTGGAGAGGATTGGCCAGGCAGCCAGKGGCCACTGAGCAGCCTCCCAGCTTGGGACAGGTCACTACCAGAGCCACTGCCCTGAGCTTTGCTGACCCACAGATCAGTTCTGAATCCCAGCACAGAAACAGCCTGGAAGATAACTTGGGCACACAACAGGGGAGATGCTTTTTGGGCTTCCAATATTCACCAGCCAGCCCATCCTGGCTTTCTCCACTTTCCCGCTTCCTCCTCCTTGTCCATTCTTTGTTTCTGATACCATYAGATGCTTCTGAAGGAACATGTTCATTATCAAGCTGAAAAGCACTTTGTAAGAATGCTCTTTAGCTCCAAAGTGCAATTTCCTCTACCCACTGTGCAAAGCCTCCAGTCTGTCCTTTCAGTTCCTGGCCCAAAATACTGTGGAGCACATGGAGCTGGATAATGCCAGAGCCCAAACCTCTCACTGTTAGCAACAGCTCTTGGAAACATTTTGCATCCATTCAGATGGGTGCAGAATCTGGTTAAACCCACACCACAAAATAAAGAGTGACTGAAAAAAACCCCAAAACTAAAACCCCAAATGAAACCCAAATAGACTAAGCTAAATCCAGAAAGATGGAAATAGATTTTTACTCCAGKCTTTATTACCAGGCTGCTGTGCACAGTGCACTCTTTGGAAAGGCAGGAGCCAGCAGCAAGGTACTCAGTGAACTCTCCCATTCACCACAGACATGGAGGGATTTTTTCCAGTTTTATATTTCTGTCGTTTTTGCAATGTTCATCTGCACAGCAAGGGCCCTCTCTTTCCAGATGGCATCCTGCCTGCTTCACTCTGGCTTCCATCTGGAAGAATTGTTCTGCATCTGCCTCCAAAACTGGAGCCAGCTCTGCTCCAGTTATCGGTCAGCAACATGAAAGAGGGAGGTAGTTCATGCTCTCTTAGCTGAGGATCAGTGCTATGATCCCCCAGCCTTCAAAAGGATTAACCTTAGAGATAAATGCTCTGCTATCTCCCTTCCCCAACAGAGCTGCTTGGAGCAAACCCCTGGCCTAACTCTGGTGATGCTCCTGGAGCAGAGCTGGATGGAAATAGTGCAAGAAAAACACATTAACTGGACCTGTGACATTAAGGATTATCCTGCTGGTGTTTAATTCCAGACACCTGAAGCTAAATCCTGACAGAATGAGGGTGGAAGCAATAAAGAATACTGCAAAGCACCTCTACACCAAAGGATTGCTCTCACCTAAGGTTCAAAGGAGGAGGGTGAATCTAAACTAGTCCTCCAGTCAGAAGAGAGAGACAGAGATCTGCCTCTTATCTTAGGGTGGGGAGAATCACTGACAATCCTGCTAAACTAGCTGCCAAACCTGCCTAAAATCAGATTTTAGGAATCCCAGCCCAAGACGGGCCTTGATTGCAATTCAAAGAAGGCTGAAGTTGTTAAAACTGATTTTCTAGACACCAGAGCCTTTCTGTGACTGTGCTGGGGATGACAGATGTCACCGAGACATCACACCAAGTATCCATTTTAGCTGAGGCATTACAAGTTTCAAGCACAAGCGTTCCACTCTCTGCTAACAAGCCACAGAGCAGTCATCCCATGGGATACATGAAAATGACTGTGTTAACCTTGTCCTTGGGATGCCACGGGGAAAAGTCTCTCCTTGCAGCCTTTTGTAGCCACCTCCTTTGAGCCCCCCTCCCACTCCTCTGACATGGATGATGGCATAGACAGAGGAAATCTTCTTGCTGACATGTGTGGGCCTGCTGGCTGCTAAACACACTGGTTGTGTTCGGTGTAAGGATAAACTTTGACTAATTAAGGCTTCTAAACTATCAGCCACAGATGGTACCAGTTTTGATGTCTCCTTGMGTGAGTCTGCATATGGCTGGGAGAACGGGAGCCAAACCCCACCAGCAAACTTCTATTAACAATTAGCAGGGACCTGAAGCAGGTCTTTGGAAAATGTTGGGGTTTATTGTAAATTTCTGGAGTCCYCATGAATTTTAAAGCACATGTATCCTGTAACTTTTTGAGTTTGGCATTTCCTTTTCTACATGTTTATTGTTTCTGAATAATCCCATAGCAAAACTTCTGTTTAAGACACRGGCTGGAAGTTCGACAGGCATAATTTCCTTGCTTTCCATTTATTTTTGAAGTTATTTTTGGTATCAGCATCTTACCTGCTGACACAATTTATTCTCCCTGCAAGATGCAGTTTGCCTTTAGCACTTAGGAAAAATATGTGTACTGGATTAACCCTCAGGAACCAATAAATGGGAAATAAGGACAATTTTAGCTAAGGTGAAAATGCAAATGAGCAGCAAAACCACTGATGGTTACAAAAAYGGCAGGGGAGGAAACCTGCAAATTCAGCTTAATAAAATCCGTAAAGGGGAATTACAAAATATGCATCTGTCCATAGTGCCACATTTGTATCAACCCACTCATTAACAGGGGGATGGCTCAGTGATATCTGTGTATTGGATTCCTGCCTCTGGTAGATAGAAAGCCTGGAACTGAGGTATTGATAGGACTTATCTCCTCCAGGCAGCTGGAGTGGAGTAAAAAAAAGGTAGGATTTCCAGCTCTGTGCATGTCTGCACAGAAAACGGCCGCATTTGAAACGACAGCACGATTGTATTTTAATGGGACAAATTCAGGATTAACCAGCACTGAACAGGTGTCAACCCCCAAGTGCTCCACACTTGTCACAGCCTCTGAGCATTAATAGGAAGGGAGTGTTCGTTCCAGGGCTGTGGGAATCTGTTCCATCCGAGCTGTCAGTCCTGAGCAGGCTTCACCCAGCCAAACCAGTGCAGTTGCTCAGCAGCTGAGTTATCCACRCCTGTGGACAAGGGGGAATTCATGAACACACCGGAGGGACTCTGTCCCCACACTCACACAACCCGACCTATCCCACTCTGCAGCTCGGACAGAGAAGTCTGTGCTACTCTTTTCCTCCTGCAGCCTATGCTGGCACAGTTCAGAGCTTTGATTGAGACCAAAGGTAAAATGTGTGCCCAGAAACTCAGCCCTGTATTTTTCGGCTTCCTTTGGCACATCCTGGCAGGAGGCAGGACAGAAATCACAATCCCACAGCGCTGTTTCTGTGGTGCAGAGGTGCAGGGCTGTGCTCAAATCATTTGTACAGTAAATGGGGTACAGGAACACTTGCAGGAGTCCCCATGACAAAGAGAGAACCTGGAGAGCAGCTGTTGTGGTTGGCTGGATGCTGTGAGGAGACTACTCAAAGATTTGTAGAAAAAGATTCCCTCAGAATGGAGGTTTTTAATGTCACTCGCTCGACTTCTCTCCAAAGATTCCATGCACTGAAAACAAGTCGCCCTTCAGCTTCAGGGAATCTTATATCACACCCTATGTTTTTTTCATTCAAAATGAATAAAATATAACATCTCTATTAATAACTGAACAACTTCAGCTTGTCTCCTTCCAAAACTTTTAGAGCATCAGTAATAGAGTAATAGCAGTGGCTGGAATCAGCCTGCTCCACCCACTCCCTCTAAATAATGGAGCAATGATTTTGGGACAGGGTTTTAAAGCTGGGTTTGCCGATAGAGATCGTTTCTCATCACGTGCCATGGCTGGRATAGTGCAGCTTTGCATTTTCCTCTGCAGCCCCAATCCTGGAGCCCAGCAGTCAGGAAGATGCTGCAGTCACTCCTCTGATGCACAGAAATGTTTGTGACAGTGGTCACTGCAGCAACTCAGCAATCAGATGTAAGTGGACATGAAGGAATGCTTGAAGCATCTCACAGCTTATTTTTAACTCGCTACCCTGCCCTACCTAGTCATTATTTTTGATGCAAAGTCCTTTCAATCCCATGCAAATGAATGAACAAAGCAAAGCATGGCCCCAGTGCAGCACCAAGACCTCTGCAGAGGGGGATGCTCCAAGCACAGGGAAGAGGGGCCTTCCAGAGCCCCCAGGAAAGGCTGCCTGAGTCAACAGAGCACATTCACTGAAGGCAAGAAAGGAGGCTGGACACCAAAAACCCACTTAGCATTTTTGGAGGGAGATAAAGAAGCTGAAGTGTTTTCAGGCAGTGGTGAAGGATGGGCCAAATTCCTGTTGATCCAGAAATCTGTACCATGATGGTTGTACCGAAAGAAAATATCAACACAAGAAGAGATTTGGGGTGAAAATGGCAGGGAAATAAGTGTGTGGGACTGAGAAGTCACAGAACCAGGGACATAAACAATATGGATTATCTGAATCACAGGGGGAACTCTGGGAGTGTTACCACCAAGCACAGCCTTCCTTAAGCAGAGATGGCCAAAACCAGCACTGTTAAAAAGATGGGAATAACCAGGGTACACTCCAGAAGGGAGTTTTCCTCTCTCAGTACAGCTCCTTATCAAAATGTGAATTGTTTATTGGGAGGTTGGGGGTTCCCTGCAGCCAGGATTTCCCAGTGCTTTATCTCTGAGTTGAACACAGGGATGTTTGCAAACAGATGCTCAGCTGCCCCAAGGCTCAAATCCTCACTGCAGGGAGGCTTCGGGGCCACTTCTGGAATTTCTCCATCCACATTGCAACTTCTCCACTGCGGTCAGATGTGTCTTACCTTCACACACTGTGTGGCACCTGGTGTCAGAGACTGGTGAGCTGGAGAAACCTGAATTTTCCATTAGAGCAACAAAATTTATTAAAAACCGAAGAAATTATTCAATTATAAATTAGTCTTTTATTTAACTTCAGTAAAATTGCTGGTTCTTTCTTATCTTTCTTATACTGGAATGCTTTTTTTCAACTGCAAATTGTTCACTTCATAGCGCCAGAGAGGCCCCCAGACCCTGTGACATGTTGCAACCCTTTTTACTGAAATCCCATCCAGGTTTGGTGGTTCCAAAATAACCAAATCCAAAATCACTAGTTTGTAAATAGGACCTTGCACTGTCTACCATGTATTTCTGTAACTATGTCATCCTCCTCTTCCTCTTCTTTACTGTATTTAATGTATATATTAAAAATATTCWAAAACTATTTAAACATTTATTCTCAGGGATCCAGCTCTCTCTGATGAGCGAACAGTGATTCTGGAGGTGTTTTTAACACAGGGGAGTCTGGCCACGTGTGGGCTTTTTTAATTGATCTCTGCTCTGCTCTYGCTTTGATTATTGAGGCAGAAAAGCCTCCCTGGATTTTCTTTTCCATGATTTAAATTTGCACTGCATGAATTACACTTCCTGTGTTTTCACCAGTTCGCTGAATCCATGCACATTCATACATATACTGATAAATGAGTTGGGTTCCTTCATCCCAAATATCTCCTCTGACCTCTCAGGTCTTTAATTAAAGGATTTCCTTCCAGCCTGCACATACAAAGCAAATAAATATATTTATGCCCGAGTCTATCAAGCCATCCCTTTCTCATTAAAATGGCAAAGCTCTTGGCTCRGGCAGGCAGAGAACAAGCTTAAGGAACAGGAAAAGGCCTACTACAGGGGAGCAAGGGAAGGAGCATCAGTGGAACATCAAAACTACTCAGTCATTAAATAGTTGTTAACTGCTCACAAGCGAAAGGTCCTCCGGGGTCAGGAGCGCTGCTACATCCCCCACAGCCCGCATCACCAACCCTCTGAAATTCCAGCTGTCGTTCGGAAAATATCGATTGAACGTTTCCAGTATGAGCTGAGAGCGCTCACAGGCAGCCGGAGAGGGACTGTTCCACGCCAGGCTCTGCTCGGGCTCCCTTGATGCCTTAAGTTTTAATTTTTGTATTTTTCAAATCCTGTACTGCTTAGTGTGTAACTCTGAAGTTTCTTGTATCCTGTTAATTTCTGCTCTCTCATGCTAGTTAGACATAACAAAGCCTCTCCAGGCCTGCTCTCCAAGGACACTCAGACTGTCCTAGGCCCAAAATGTGTAAACCAAAGTCTCTAAAAGGGAGCGCAAGCTTGGGGAAATTACACCATTAAACTGAAGCTTTAATTGGAGAATTAACCCTGATATGCAGATGAACCAAACCTATAAAAGTGTGAAGAACTCGTGACCTGCCATCCACCTCGGGGTCCATCTTGGCAGTGGCCTCTGGCTCCCCAGGGGTACCTCTGAAGGCCTTTCAAATAAATACYTGCCTTTATTCCCTTATTCTGTCTGGTTTCTGTGTCTAGGAGSCCTCTTAAGGCATCACCCTGGACCAACCAGAGTGGATAAGATCCGATCCCCTTTTCTCCGTGCTGGGAACCATCTGGAGACCAATCCCACCATCAGGGCACTGGAGCCACAAAATCCTCCCGTCCAGTCCAGCCGGGAGCAAGACCAGGACTGCGCCCTCAGTCTCAGCTGCTTGTGACCTTCCTTGTAGTGATGCACGCCCTCTGTCCCAGCAACTGGAACAGAAATACACAGGAAGGTGGTTAAAATCCTAAAATCCAGCCCTCAGCCTCCTGATCAGGGGTGTAACAACCACAGGAATSAACTGCTCCTCATCAGGCTGATTTATTTCCTGTCACTACAACCACAAAAAGCTGCCAAGGATGYAAAGAAAGAGGAAAGAAAATTCTGATGTTATGTTTAACTGTCCAGCTTGACTAGGATTGGTTCAGGAGAATATTTTAGTGCCCCCACATCCCCACACAATCCATGGAGCAATCCAAGGGCACCGTGTTGTCACCTTGGGAAAGCTTTGTGCTCTCCAGTATAAACTCAATATGATCTTCAATATTTATAGGAAGAGAAGGGCCCRTGAGGCGGGTTACTGGTGTGTGAAAATCTGCTACCTAATGCAAGTCTACTTTAAACTCAATACAGATGGAAATTGAGGGAGGAGAGATGTATATATATATCCTTCTAGCCCCCTTAAAATCAATCTTTTTAATACATTTTAAAAGTTTGAAACTGAGCTGACTCTACTGAAGGTTTAGGAAAAAAAACAGCTAATATGCCAGTTTTCAAATGAAACAAATATTTGAATTTTTTCGCCTTTTTTTTAGAAAATATGTATTTTATACTGAAAATACAGCCATCTTTGTAAGTGAATAATGCATACTAAAGTTAGAAAAGAGAGAACAAAATGAATGAAAAAAATAATGCCAAACCAAAAACGTCAGTTTGCCAGCTCCCAGAATGTTTATTCAAATTATCCACATGGGTAATTTAATTCTCCTCTAATCACCCACAAAAGAGAGACTTACTGATGACAGGCTCTGAGTTCAACCCAATACACTGTAATCCACTCCTTCCTGGGTTTCTTGCTCTTGATTTATACCCCACCACAACAAAGACCAGCACAGATCAGCAGAATAAATCAACCAAGATCAAGCCACTGTTAAAAATCACCCCACAATCTCACAYCACAGAGGCAAAACCCTAAAAATTAATTATCTTGGCCTTGCTRCATTCAGGGTTTTCATGGTTTGATGTCTTGCTGAAGATGCACRTGAGAAGACACGGACTYAAAAGCTGAGAAGACCTTCAGTTCCACAGRTTATTTTTTTCCATCTTGATTTCAAACTCATTTGCTCTGTTCCCAGCCTCTCTCCAAGAAAAAGAAGCAATTCCAAGCTGCCCATCTTCCCTCAGGATTCTCAACGCAATCACCACAGTCCAGAAAGCCAAAGCACCAGGAGACAAACTTTGCTTCAAGTCCAAGATCCCTCCAAGACAAATCTTGTTTTGAGCCCTCCAAARCTGAAGTTCACCCGGTCCCCAGAGCCACCAGTGGGACTGAAGCACCTCAGCAGCCTTTGGGCTGAAACCCAAATGTTTTCCTCATGCCCTTGTTGCCCACATTGCTTTTTCACAGGTCCCGCTCCCACAGTACTGGCAGGTTCCTGCAGTGCCTTTGCCTCTTAATTTCAAGGATAATTCAAAATATCAGTGGTTTGGGCCATTCTTTCTCCAGATGAACACCAGCTTAAGTAAGCATCTGAAATGGAAGAGGTGTTAGGATTCAAACACATCGTACTGGGAAATGATTTCTCTTCTTCATCCAGTGAAACAGGTGAAGTTGATTGTTACYCCCAAATCACAAAAATAATTTCTTTGTAATGAATCTGTCACTAATTATGAAATATCCCACTAAACTATCGGATTAAATACCAGTATAAAAATCAGTCTTAAATAACATAAATCTCACAACATCTGGACACAAAAATTTGTGGTGATTCACGACATGTACAAATTCAGCAAATGGTTGGATTATATTTTAAACAGTTCTGACAAAAGGTGATTAAAAAGCTGTTTTTGCATAAATTCTCCAGTGGGAATATGTGCTTTCTATGGAAATGCTCATTTAGTAAAACCAGAAAAAAGCAAGAAACTTTTCAGTTGGGAAAAACAAAAACAAAAACAAAGCCACAAAACAAAACAAAGACGCCAAACAATACAAAAAACCCACAAACCAAACAGAATTGTAGTGAGCAACTCATAAAYGTTCACTTCTCAGCCATGAAAATCAGATCTGTGCATGGCTTCTGGGACGGGGGTGAGCTTTTCCTGCAGATCAGAAGGGCTGTATTCATAATTACTGATAAACTGACTGATTAATTAAGTACTAGAGAGACATACGAATTCATCTAGTGCCTGATCCAACTCTCATTTATGACTCCCATTAGTAACATTAATGTGAATTGCAATAGGTATCTCATCCATTTCACTCTCTCCACCCATTATCCTTCAGGGAGAGCTGATTGAATGCTGCAAAGAGAGTGAGTGCATCTTGGCAAATATTAATTTGCACTTTGAAATGAATTTACTCTGACTGCTCTAGTTTGCCAGCTGGAATACTCATCAGAACAGGGAATTTTAAGCAGAGATTGGACATCATTCAACAGAAGTAAAATTAGGATGGTATGATATTCCCCAGGAAAGCTTTTCTGCATATTTATAAATCCATTTAAATGAGAAAAATACACTATGAGAGTATAAGAGCCGTGTTTTGCCACCTGATATCATACGTCAGTTAAGGATCATTACAGGGTGTCACAAACCCAACCTGTTTCCAGAAATCATTCAATTAATGCAGGCAAAGACCAGAAAATCCAGAGGTATGAGATAATCTTCTCATTCGTAGTTTGCAGCCAGAAAAAAAGACAAAATTCACTTCAATTTTCATTTCGAAGCCCCCTGAGGTAACTTGAAAACCTCAGAGGAGCCCCCCCAGTATTGAGCATGACATAGAAAAGAAGCTGCACATCAGCTGTTGTTGGAGAAAGGTTGGAATAAACTCTCTGGATGGATTCACCAGCCTCACTTTCCCACTGTAGCRACCCCAAAGCTGCCCGGTCACATCAAAATTCCCACATCCTCTCTGTCTCACTGAAAAACCAGGAATAAACTTCGAAGAGAAAATTCCTTCTGTATTCAAATGTTGAAGAACAGACGGAAAAAGACATCAGCCTGCACAGTCCTGCTTTATCTCCCTGTTCTCTGGTGCATCCCATAATCAAACACAAGGCTTAGTCCACTCCACCCCTTTGTTTCAGTCTTCTGAGCACATGTAAATAGTTTCATCTTTCATTCTTCAAAAATGAAGCAGATCCGCAGTTGACTGGAAGCAGCCTTAATCTTATTTCAACATTTGTCTAAGCCAGGAGCAAAAATGAAGCATAATTTGGGGCACTCCATCCATAACCCAGTTTGCCAGTGGACCCAAAGTGTGTGTGGGCACAGCAGGGGATCCTTCAGGGTAAAAACAATATTCCAGGGATGTTAAAAGGACGGGTTTTAGTCTTCCTTTTTAGAAATCTGAGAGTGGCCTCTAATAAGTCTGGCACGTCTCTGCTGCTCTGCCTGCAGGCACTCACGGCCTGGCTCTGCCTTGATCTTGATCTTTTTGCTCTCCCTTGCAACTATTTTTTCTTTTTAACCAGAAATACGTGAATCAAGTGCTAAACCCTGCTGAGATCTCTTGCATCTCCTCTAAGTCATCCTGCCAGGAACAGCAGTTTTGCTGCAGCAATGTCAGCTGAGGTGAGACAGGCCGAGGATTTTACAGGATCAGAGCTGCGACAYGGACGGATGGAAAAGGGACATCAGTTGATTTTCACCTTCATGTCCTACAGTAYCCGGTGCTTGTTCTCTTAAAACACAGCGAAATAAACACTTTAAAACAATATTTCAGCAGTTTTTCCAGCTCAGACCTCAGCTGGGTGGCAGAGAATCACAGAATGGTTTGGGTTGGAAGGGATCTTAAAGATCATTTCATTCCAGCCCTTCACCATGGGCAGGGACACTTTCCACCATCCCAGGTTGCTCCAAGCCCTGTCCAGCCTGGCCTTGGACACTTCCAGGGATGGAGAATTCACAACTTCTCTGGGAAACCTGTTCCAGGACCTCATCACCTTCACAGCAACCAGTCTGGCACAACCCAGTGAGCATAGCCTGGTTTGCTGAGGGCCAGGACCAAGACAAGGATAACATTCACTCTGCAAAACAGAAAGCAAAAATGCTCAGACAACAAACAGCTCAACTTATTGACACCCGAATCATGAGCAGAGCATGAAGAAGAAATGAGAATATAAAGCCCAGTTCGTGGTATTTAAAGACTCAGAACACTGCACATTTAAATGCTTTTCACRCAGGGAAGCTGGCAAATAGCTCAATGTTTCTTTTAACGTCTTCTATTTTCTGCTTCTCAAATTTTGGACACCTCCAGACTCAGGAGAGCAGAGATGGAATTTACATGAAAATTAAAGAGMATTTTACATGTTCAATCTGTGTCACTTTCTAAACGTTACCTTCATGAGGGTGGAGGATGCTGGATTGACAGCTCTGGAGATTGGCACCTCTATTTATAGCCAAGGAGCAGGGAAAACAAAGGCAGGAGGAGGGCAGGCACGTGCCCAAATGTCCTCTGGTTTCTTCCYTTTCCTGCCTGATCTCTGCCTTGCCTGGGGAGCAGCAGATTTTGGATGTCCTGCTCTCCCTCCCTTCGGAGATGCCCACGGAGGAGGGGATGAGCAGGCACTGGTCACACTGGGGCAGACTCTCACTCCGTGTGTTTGGGTGCTCACAGCCCGAGGGGGATCATGGAGCACCTCTCCTATGAGCAGAAGTTGGGAGAATTGGGTTTGTTCAGCCTGGGCCAGCTTTGGGGTGACCTAAATGTGGCCTTCCAGTGCCTGAAGGACCTAAAAGAAAGATGGAGAGAGACTTTACAAGGGTCTGGAGTGACAGGGCAAGGCAGAATGGCTTCACACTGACAGGGAGCAGGTTTAGATTAGATATTAGGAGGAAGGATAATTAATGAAAAAGCAATTAGTGTGGGGCAGGAGTAGTGTTCAGCACAGAGCAACAGAGTTTGTCATAAGCTCACCTGAAGCCAGGGATCAAGGGGAAATGGTAAAACTAGAAAAAAACCTCTCAAGCCTAACCCAGCACAGCCTGCAGTGATTCCATCTCTACAGCCACATTTTTGGGACGAAAACCTTGCCTGCTTTCAAGACTGTGAGCGGTTGATTTGATTGTCAGCTGTGTTTGAATATCTTAACATCTCATTTTGGAGAGGCTCTTGCTTTATTTTTAAACTCTTTTTWAATTCCAAGAACAGACAATAACATCTCAATTTAAAACAAAACCATCCTTTCTTTTTATTTACAAATTGAATCATGGAATGGTTTGGGTTGGAAGGGATCTWAAAGATCATCTTGTTCCACCCCCTGCCATGGGCAGGGACACCTTCCACTATTCCAGGTTGCTCCAAGCCCCATCCAACCCGGCCTTGGACACTTCCAGGGATGGGGAATTCACATCTTCTCTGGGAAACTTGTGCCAGTGTCTTACAGAGACGAATTTCTCCCTAATATAGAATATAGAATTAAAGAGTCACTTCACTAGCAGAGATAAATGGTTTACTAAAGCAATTGAAGCAAGGTAATAAACTGAAAAAGACCTGGGGCAGTGACTGGCATAAATTGGTTAAAGACCAGACAGGGGTCATTGGACCAGACATTATTCGTGCAAGAGATCTGAAGGATCTTGAAAAGGAGTTAATGACAATGTCAGTAAAAATGCTGAAACTGGAAACTGTACATAAGAGCTGGAACTTTCTTTTGAAGGGCAGCACCTTGATTACAGGAATTTTTAACCATAGAGTTTGAATCACTTTACAAAAAAGTTGATTGAAAATATAGAAAGAGATAAAATAATAAAACTACCAGAAAACCACAATGAGTTACAATGGAACACAATAGCTATTTGTTGGACAATGCTACTTATTTAGCCCAGTGAAGTTACCTGGTTAATGAATGAACGGAAAAAAAGAGGTGATACAGGGAACCTGGGGTTTCCTCGAAGAAGGTCCATCAAAAAATGTTGTTAATAAAACAAAGTATTTTTAGATGCAAGGTGACAACATCATCCTAGTTGAAAACTGGTGAAGAACCCAGTTCTGCATCATAGAAGTGAAAATAATTTACCTCAGCAAACCTGGAATCAGACTGGAAGGAAGCAGAAAGCCAAGGCTGATAATTCACGTCTCCCACAACAGGGTGATTTTAGCTGAAACACCTTGGAAACCTGCAGGGTAAATTTAAAGTTGGAAAAGAGAAGTGAGTGGCCGCTGGTTTTGCAGAGCTCCAGATGCCACCAGAGATCAGCCCCAGCACCCTGTGAGATCCAYGCATGCCTTTATCCAAAGAATTGGTCACACCCTTCCATTCCTCAGCTGGCTCAGCCTTTAGTCACTGAACCCACGTCTAAAAATTTATTTTCCACAGCGCYTTATCCTGTTCCAACACCTGTGGGAAAGCTCTGGTGGCTTCTTTGGGATTTACTTTCAGGCCTTTTTAGAGCACCCTGTTTCAGAGAGGAAGAAAAGGCAAACTGTGCCATGTGGAAATGTTTCCATCTGGCCATTCCAACAGCACTTGCACAAGGCTGTGGAGGGACAGGAGGAGCAGAGGGAAGAGGAACAGTCCCAGCAAACCCAGTGCCAACCACATCTCCACTTTAGGAGGGAGGGGAGCTTCTCCCCAGCCTTGCAGCTCAGGTGCTGCCTCAGCACAAGCCTGGCTTCCAAGGCAGGTGGGATCCCAAGCAGGCAGGATAAATAAAAGGTGATCTGTCAGACTGTGCTTTCCCTCCACGGGTTTGGAAGGAAGGCTTTTAACGCTGTGCTGAAGGCAGCAGTGACTGCAGCACTTGGTGAGTAAGAAGTGTAACGTCAGCGTGAAAACCGAAGCCAAAGAGGGGAACAGGAAAGAGAAAGCGAATGAGTCAGAAAAGTGATTGCGGGGGAGTATCAATATTTATAGCAAAAATCCCCAGGCTCCAACTGACTCTATCTAGTGGCACAAAATAGAATTTTTGCATTATTTTTTTTTTTTACYACTAATCGGGAAATCTGTTTGACAACAATAAGGACCTGTTGATTCAAACCTTGTGCTCTGCACGGCTACACCAGGCTCTGAAGATTATTTCCTGATACCTTTATATTTCAAAATAGAAATGTTTTTTCTAATAGCTTACTAAAGGTCAAATCATTTCACGTTTTACAGCCAAACATGACTGCTTGTAGTGGATTTTACCTCTTTCCTATACTGCAATTAAGGCAAAAGAAATCATGAAGTTAGGCAGATGAATGTGTCATTTGTCTTCCAGATCCCGAAAGTTCTTTGAATTTCAGAGTTGAAACAATTTGAGTTTGGTGAATCTGTTGCTAAGCAATTGAAGCCATCAAAGTTTAAATCTTGAATTATTATCTTTTATTGTCTGGAAATAGGATGCAAGTGAATGGATCAAAATGTGAGCTGATATATTCTAGTTCCAGCTCCCAGGGGCTTCTCCCAAATATCACCAAGATCCATGTGGCACATTTTGCAAAGAGCCAAATTTTCTTCATGTTGASCTATCCTTTTCCAAAAAGCACTTTCCAAAGAGTCTTTTGAGGGCATGGAAGCAGCTTGGATTTAKGAAATATATAAATGTATCATCGAGCATGTTGAATGCTGATAGCAGCCCTCAGCTTACGGGCAGGCATTTTAAAAAGTGGAGAAAACAGGACAGACTCTCACATCCAACCATTATCTTGTCCCACAAATGACTGGGGTTTTTTGCCTACAACCACTAATGATACATTGTGCTCTGATTGTGTTCAGAGCCGTGCTTTGTTTCCTAAATACTTTTAATTCTGTTTATTACCCACAGACATTTAATCACCCCTGGCTTAACTTTCAAAGYACATTATCATCACTCGCTCACGTCATCGCTTGGTTCAGACTGAGTTTTCTGGAGGAAACTGTCCTCAGGCAGTCTGATAAGTTTGGATTGGAGCTGATGGAAGCCAGTTTGGGAATTATTGATTGCTGATATTTTCATACTGTGCGCATTTTTATTTCAGGTTGGTAGGATTGTGGGGTTCTGTGCTTTCTCATGTGCTCTGGAAATATTTATACCAATAAAGATTTAGACCCATAAGGATTTTATTGGAAGACACAAAGCAATAGTAACACAATGCGTATCGTGTTTCTGGGTTGAACCAGCTGCTTAGTGGCTTTCCAAACATAGCTCTTGGAAAATAAAATCAGAGTGGATTTTGGTTTCCTTTTAAAGCTTTCAACAATTTCAAACAGATATGCAGGAACCTTTGATGTCACTTATAAAAAATGCACAGCATCGAAGAATATTAATCCGCACAGTAATGGCAGTTCCTAAGGAAATCATCTGATGGAAGTGAAACCTCTACTAGATACATTTTCCATCTGTTCACCAACAGCAAGAACTCCTCTTCCTTTAGGAATTTTCTCTTTTAGAGTTAAGAGAAATATTGAATCGTTTTGGCATCTTCTTCCTCCTTTCTGTCTATTCAAAAATAGCAGTGCATGAAGACCCCAAACTCTTTGGCACTGCAAAAGATGAGATTAAACACAGGTTCAGAATTAGTCTCGTCTCACCCACAGACCAAGGGAGTTTGTGTTTACTGATGACGTGAAAAACACAAGGAATTGAGCAACAGCTGAGCTGACAAAACACGCTACGAACAAAAGCTGTAGGACATGGACTGTTAAATCAATGGACATTTGAATATTGAACTGTGGGAAGTTCTGGAGGCAAAATCAACCAACCAAACACTCTGAAGGCTGCATCTTTTCAAGGGAGACTTTCCTCCCCTATCCAGTACTTTTTAAAGTGTGCACACGTGGCTGGGGGAGCAGCATTTCCTCYCAGCACAATCAGCAGGTGAAGGCCAAGACAAGCATCTTTAGGAGGGTTTTTCAGGACCTTGTTGTGCTTTCTCTTTCCCTTCTCTGGAGGCTTCTCTCTGGCTCCCTGACAGGTTTTAGCCCTTCCACCCTGACCCACAGACACTCTGAAGCGGCTCGTGGGTGCTAAACTGGCTCTGGTCCTTCTTGAATGGAGCAGACCCAGTTCAGTTGTAAATCGTGTGAGGAGTGGCTGAGGGAGCTGGGGTTGTTTAGCCTGGAAAAGAGGAAACTTGGGAAGACCTTCTCAGTCTCCACAACTCCCTGACAGGAGGGGGCAGCCGGAGGGGTCGGGCTCTTCTCCCAGGGAACAGGGACAGGAGGAGAGGGAACGGCCTCAGGCTGGGCCAAGGGAGGCTCAGGTTGGACATCAGCAGGAATTTCTGCATGGAAAGGGTGCTCAGGCCTTGGAACTGCCCAGGGAGGTTTGGAGTGCCCATCCCTGGAGGTGTCCAAGGAAGGGCTGGAGGTGGCACTCAGTGCTCTGGTATCCTTGACAAGATGCTTGGACTCAATTATCTTAAATGATTTTGCAAAAAATCCTAAATGAGTCTGCAAAACTGTGAACTTATGGTGAGAGTCACCTGAAGTCAGATGCGATGAAACATATTTTTAAAGAAATTGACAGTTCAGTGTGGAAGTATTGCTGGGCTGGCTCCAGCTGATCAGATGGATGGATGGACAGCGATGCTGCCTGGCAGAATGACAAGGCTCCATCTCATCACCATCCCTGCGTAGGTACACGCTGCCTACCTACTCACAGCAAGAACATTTCTCAACAGGACCCTTATTTTTAAAAAAAATGAATTAAAAAAATTGAGGTTTTTCTGTGGAGGCTTTCTCATACATCCCTATAATAATGGTGTACATAATACTTGTGCTCTGTCGCTTCATTTTCTTTCCTTTTACTTTTGATAAGGTAGTTTTACTAAAATCTGAAATTTAAATATTTATACTGTAGGCTTTTTGATTAGCGTATTTTGAAGCTAATCATAATAGGGCTCAGCTCATTTAGTGGATGTGTCAGTAAAATGAATAATGAATTCAGTGACAGAGGTGAAGAGGAAAGGATGAAAAAGAAGTAATTTGTGCTTGTGAGAAGGATAATGTCTGTTACGTGGGGACAGACCTACAGAAAGTTAAGTAGGAGACAGCTCCTGCTCCCTTTCCAATTCGAGGAACAATTTTTCAGAGAATGCACATTTCAAATAAGAAATATTTTAATCTGAAGTTTCAAACTTYCACTAAATTGGTTTTCAAAGTTTCCCTTAAGTTTAATGGAAAGGGTTCAGATTCTTTTAACATATGGTACAAAGCTGATCGCAGAGAAAATTTAAATCCTGGTTTGAAAGTACCAGGGGACACAGCTCAGGATTTCAAATACCAGCCTTGTGCAAGCCTAAAAGAGCAGATTAATACAATTGTTCTGTTATCATCTATACATATATATCATAAAGATATGTAATGCTGAMCTTCTGGAGATCTTGCTTGTTTATTCTGTGCAGCCACAAAGGTCAGAGGAYGATTAGGAAGCCAAAACTGATACATGCGCACGAGTGAAAGTACTGAGCTTTGACAGAAATGTCTGGCATCATGTAATTTGTCACAAAATGATGAGAACAAGCAAAACAGAAGTCAACTAAACAGCAGAGAAGGATTTATTTATTTTGTTTCATCTTGGATGACTATGACACATAACATTTTGTCTCAGCTAGTCAGCCCTGACAAAGAGCATCTCCAGAGCATCATCCACCCAGGCTCATGGAGAGGTCAATGTTTCGTGAGGGGACTGGTGCTTGGCACTGCCTCTTGTTTGCTATCAACCAGTTCCTTGATTTATTTTTTTTTTCCTAAATTTGCCAAATTCCACGTGGGAACATGAAAGGTGAATCTTTGAACTGGGAATTGCCCAATCTATCAGATCAAGACCATGTTGTACAAGATCTGCCATGCAACACTAAAGCGAGTCGAAGCAAAAACTCTTCATTTACATCGACTGAAAGCGCTCACAAGTCTGAGAGGAAAATTCATTTGTTTGGTTAAGAAAACCAGAGACAGAAATTTCAAAACTCAAAAAAAAAAATTGGTTCTGACATTTCTCTAACAAAAAGCCTGAGGGCTTTTAATATGAAAAACATTGCATTTAGAAACTAACTTTAATGCCTTTTGAAGGAAGGAATCATCCCTAAATGAAACAAACTCATGAATGCACTGTAAAAGGGTCAAGTGGGAGGCAGTTTTTCAATCCAAACCTAATTCCCCTGGTTTTGATTCCATCCAAATCGCATTTGTAACGTAATTAATGAATGAATTTAGCCAGGCTGATGAGCTGGCACCATGACAAGCTCCATTCAGAAAGTCACTTCATTCCTTCGGGTGAGTTCAGGATCAGGAGCAAACTTCAGGCCTGTTCTTGCCAACRTGATGCCTAAACAAGGACAGATTCTTGTATACGTGTGAAGACTTGGTCCTTTCAGGCTGTGATTTATCCCAAAATGATCATGGCAGTGAGACCCATGGTTGTCTTCCACCACAACCGTTGCCTAGCATCACCTGAATTTGCTTTTTTTTCCATCTGGTCGCCCACACGTTCTTGTTTCTCCTATTTCCCAAGCCAAGCAGCTGAGACCTCTGATGGATCCTGGCTACACTGCAGCCTCTCTGTTCTCCTCAGCCTTTCAGCTGGGCTTGAGGTCCATTTAGAACCCTGGTCCCATGCAAAAATCCTTAAATTCTTCCCAAACAGAATTTGCAGGTGGGAACAGAGGGGTGTTGCATTGCACGAAGCTCTTCATTGCAAACCGAAGCTACAGCTGATCTTCCCCATGGGGAGGAAATCCAATTATCCTGTCTTTTTAAAAGAGGTGCAAACCATTAATTTCTAAACACTTCTTTCTGTAACAATATTCAGAATACGTCTTGGATCTATTTAGAAGACCAAGGGGATAGATTATTATGTTCTTATGAAGTTTAATGGAATTTGAGCACCTAATTCCCAAAGGCTTCTTTGACAACTGCATTCAAAGTCATTCACCAAAGAGATGGAGATCTTTTTAAAGTTTCTCTAGTCTACACTTGATATCTTTCTCCTTTCCTTTTATTGTGGTGGCTGCCATAAATATTCAGTGGTTTTTATGAGCCTCAGCAGACCAAAAATGATCTTCAAAGAACTCGCTTGCATGTATTCACATATTTAAAAAAACTAAGATTTCCTCTAAAAGAAGTATTATCGGGATTTCTGCAAGTCTGCAGATAGTGAAAAGAAATTATTTGCAGCAAATAGTATTTTCACTGRGGAACAAAGGGGCAGAAGAAAGRATGAGAGGATTGGAGAAGTGATATACGTTCCAAGAATTCCTGTTATGGAGCTCTTGAGAAATACTTGTCTATCCCAACATGAATTGTCATCAAACTCAATTTCTTCAAGGGCTGATTGTGCAAGATAGTGAGAGAGTTAAAACTCCACTGAGATAAACCAGASGCTGTTTGTTCTCTGTCCTCTCYACCATATGTTGTCAATGAAGGGAAAGGGCAAGCAGAGCAGCTAAAATAATCCTGAAATGCTGTGGTTTGTACTCACGCCTCCAAAGGTGATTTATCTGATGGGCATTTCAGTTCAAGCAGTAGAAACAAAAACTCTTCCAAAATATRGCAGGTGTCAGCTGGAGAAATTCCAGCATAAAGTCAGAAGAGAAGGCGATGAAATCAAARTACAGGTCTAGCTGCGAGTAAATAAATAACAGTAATTTTAAAAAAACATAATGAGATCATCCTGTCTGTATCTTTGTGGGACCTTCTSAGAACTGTGGCTAAACAAACCTGGGTTATCCTGATGCACGTCCAGCCTGGCCTTGGACACTTCCAGGGATAGAGCAGCCACAGCTTCTCTGGGCAACCTGTGCCAGGGCCTCCCCACCCTTACAAGGAACAATTTCTTCTGTATATCCAACCTAAATGTCCCCTGTTTCAGTGGGAAGCCATTCCCTTGTCCTGTCACTCCAGTTCCTGAAGAATTGTCCCTCTCCTGCTTCCTYGCAGGCCCTTCAGACACTGGAAGGGGCTGTGAGGTCTCCACAGAACCTTCTCTTCTCCAGGCTGAACAGCCCCAACTTTCTCAGCCTGTCCCCGTAGAGGAGGGGCTCCAATCCTCTCATCAACTCCATGGAATCCTCTGGACTTGTTCCTACAGCTCCACATCCTTCTCATCATGCTGAGGGCACCAGAACTGTGCTCATTATTCCAGGTGGGGTCTTAGGGGAGCAGAGTAGAGGGGGAGAATCACCTCCTTCCAAGGATCCACCCTCCACACCAAGCTGGGGCGCTGCAGCTCCTCCAGCACCTCCTGCTTTATTTTCAATGACAGTAAAACCAGACTGGCAYGCTCAGAATTTTTCCCGGCCCAAAATTTCAAGTTTTTCCCGGCAGCTCTTCAATTTTGCCTTGTGCTTGACAGAAAGTGGAACAGGAACGGGGCACTTGAGCAATACCCACAGGGTAATCAATCACCGTGGAAGGAGATTGAAAACAATCTGGCCTCCCACAGGAGGTTCAAAGCCACCGGCACCGTTTATGGCACATGTTTTACGCATCTGTTACTCCRTAGTGGGAAGCCATTCAACAGATGGTTTCATTTTCACTTACATTAGGTATATAAAGTTGGGAGCTTGTTTGTAACAAGTGATAATCGAGCTTGAGCGATAAAAATAAGTGTATTGATGCCACCCGAATTTTCAGTATGCRTTTGCTACTATGTTAATAGGTGAGGTTTCAGATACTCAAGGACCCACGTTGGTAAGGACACAGAAGGATCCACCCTCCAAGCCAAGACTGGGTCAATTCTGCTCCTCCAGCACCTTCTGCTTTAGCTCTGATGGAATCAAAAGCAGACTGGGATGTTCAGGATCTTTCCCCGTCTAAAATTTCAAGTTTTTCCAGRAGCCTGCAATTTTCAAAGCTCAGTTATTCACCGGGGTCAGTGAGAACACGAGAGGTGCAGTGACAGGACGTGAGGACCATYCCCTCTGAGTGTAAGTGGCCAGATCATATCTTAATTGTGTTCATTTATTGCTTGAAAAATATATTTTCAAATTACCTGAAAACTGAACAGAAAGGACTTCCAGATGAATCCACCTGGATTTAATGTCAGTTTTATGACTCAGGCAGTGCCTTAGTGTTTGAAAACCACCAGCTCATGAGCAATGAAAGGCACAAAGCTGAGAGGCTTTTCCAAACTYCCAGTTATAATCAGTAATGAAAACTGAATATTCTCGATATTCCTACAAGCCCCAAATTCCTTTGAAATTCTCGTCAAAATTCTCATTCTCAATGTCTGTGCCTTAAGTGAATGTTTTGTGAAATTATTCCCCACTGCCAGCAGCTTCCCACCTTCCAGCATCCCTTTGGTCAGGTAACACAGCACATGGAGAAGTTTCTGACCCCCTGCTCACTGATCAGGCTTTGTGCCTTTCCATCATGCTCACTTCTTCCCAAAATAAAGAATCCATATATAAATTCCAGGGAAAAAAGGTCTAACTATGATTAAAAAAAAAAAAAAGTTGGTTTATGTTAACATTTTAAGCAATGATTTGCACTTAATGGCTGAAATGACAGAGCTGAGCTGAAGCAGTTTCTGAATGCAGATGTTTCAAAAGCTAATGTAAAATGTGGATTTGTGGTGGCCTTGGGGAAAAAAAGTGAAACATTTCTGACAGTGATGGTGGAGCATTTTTCTTACATTGTTTTCACTTTCTTTTTCTTTCTTTTTTCTTTTTTTTTTGCCATTATCGAGTTTCACTCAAGGTAAAAATTTCCATTGCTTGAGGGAACAGACAGATAGGCACTAATGAAAAAAAGGGAAAGATGAGCAGGTACCAGCACATGGCATTAAAAGGGACCTCCCACCCCCTCACACCATTTCACCCACCAGCCTCCACCAGGTCAAGAATTCTCTCTTTGGAGCAAACCATTCTCAGGGTTTGTTGGGTTCGAGGTGTTTTTGCTTCTTTTCTTGCAACGCTGCCTGAAATGTTCAGTTCTGCTGGGAAAAATGTTGGTGTTCTTCTGTGACATTTCCTGGGCTGCTTGCCTGGAAGGCTCTGCTCAATCTCACACTCTGCCCGTGGGGAGGGAAGGGAGCTGACAAGCCCTGGGGAGGGAGAGGAGCTGGGGATGGGGTGGGGGGAGGAAGGCTGGGGTGTGAGGAGGAGGAGGAGGGTTTGCCATCAGCCTTCCAGCCTCCCCTGGAGCAAAGGCCTTCATGAAAGTCTTCTAAGCCCTAGGCTGGCATGTCAAAGGAAAAGATGCAGAAGAAGAAACCTATTTTGGTTTCTTCAAAACAGCCAGAGACTCGCTCAGAACTGCTGGTGCAGAAGAAGACAACATTTTTACCTGGAACAATTTTCCATGAGATTTCTTTTCCCCATCTCCAACCAAAACTCATCACACCAATGCCCTCCTTGCTCCCCCCACTTTTCACAGCTCTGTTTCCTCACTTGCCCTTTATATTCTAATCTCATACTGAAGCATCTTCCCTCTCTCTTGCCCGCTGGCAAAGCACAGGTTATTTTTATAACTCCCGAAGGTGCAAAGCATAGAAAATCACAGACCAAGGCCTCATTTCTCCTGCCTTGTTAACTTCTCTAACCACAGTTRAGCAGCTCTAGGGGAAGAGCCTCCAGCCCCTGCAGCCTGGCCAGAGCTGTTTCCTGAGTCTATCCCAAATTATTGCTCCCAGACCCTCTGTAAGCACCTTCTGCCACCTCAGGCAGTGCTCCCATATCCCTGACAGCACATTTCTGTGCTGCCAGATCACCCAGCCGTGCAACACACTCTGGATGAAATGGGGACATCCAAATGCTTTGGACAAGGTGTTAAGTTTCCCAAAGCCCAAAAAAAACCCCGCATTTTCCCAGTTTTATAGCTGTGTGCTCGCTCTGCATCTCTTTTTCGCAGGGGCAGATTTTAAAAACAGCATTTTTGATGCACATTTGTTTTCTTGCCAAGAACACTGTCACCAAGACAAGGGCTGTAGGTTTCCTTTTTCCTGGCTATGAACTGGCTAACATGTCTCAGGACCAACACATTTCTAACCTGTGCTTTCTCATACATTTCTGTGCCCATCTCTTCCAGCCATATGCGCAGAGGAAAAAGTTGCACTTAGAGGAACCGTGCATTTGGAAAACAAGGATTGTTGTTGTTGTTGTTGTTGTTGTTGCTGTTGTTATTCCCTTGTTGGCCCAGGATTTGAGGGTTCATTGCTGCACTGGCTGCAGACAGAGTGGGGATGGCAGAGCCAAGAAGGGGACAGAGCAGATTGCTCTGCAGGAGCCAGGGAAGCAGGACCACAGGTGACACCAGGGCAGCACCCCCAGCTCGAGGAGATGCATCCTCCCAGTACTTTGGCAAGAGCTGAGAGAGTCCAGTGGCCACAGACAAGGTCTGCCACAGTCCAGAGCCCAGAAAAGTGATGGGGCAGCTGCAAATCAAACCAGGAGRTCAGAGCCTGTTGGCATCCTCACGGCCATGGCTGGAATTCCTGATTCCCCCACCCTGCACCCCACTTGTCGAGCCTCACCACGAGCCCTCACACCAGGGCRGCTCCCAGGAGCTGCCTTGCCCCAGCCAGCTGGTTCTTCTGCAGCAGAAACATTTCATTCTTGAAACATTTTTGGCTGCACTTTGCCTTAAAAATAAAATGTGCAGAATCAATCTGTGTAGCAATATTGAAATCTGACAGCATCACTCCGCACAGGGCAGGCTGGTTATTAACACAACCACTTACAGCAATGATCCCACCTTTCTCTAGAAGCATCCATTAAAGGTGAGCTAAAAGAGCAAGTTTGCTCTGTTATTCACGTTGGCCACACAGTATTTCTGCAAGGAAATGGGTGCTCCCAGTGTCTGTGCAAATACATCTTCTGGGGAGCTGCAGGTGGTGAGTACGAGGTCCCCTCTCTCAGCTCATGCCAGGTGACAGATATAGAGCAAGGCTCTTTGTGGGCAAGGAAATCATTAGCAGGCTTCAGAGACACTGTGGTGTAAATCAGAGGTGAACCAACCTTGCAGTATAAATCCAGAGAATTGCCAGGCATGGCAGGCTAATAACAGGACCGTGGCAATTTCCAAATATCTGGGCAGCTCTCTGCAGTCAAGATGCCTTGAGAGTGTGGCCCAGTGGGTTGGGCACACCAGAGCCATGGGCAGCAATGAAAACCTGGTGGCTCAATCCCAGGGGTGCTGCTGGGGAACACACCCAAACACTCACCATGAATTGCTCACGGGATGGCATCTTCCTGCTTGGTGACTCCTCTCCCACAGAACTGTTATTTACTGCAAACCACCCATCCCAGCAAGTCTGTTGACATACTAAATTCAGTCTTCATTTGTGTGTTGAGCTGCCCAGGAGAACTCTCTGAGAAATGACATCCTTCAAGATTCACGAGGAGAGCTGGGGAACTGTACACAGCAGAGTGCGTGTCATTTATTTAGCGGAAAAAATAAAATATGCACCAAAGCATCTTTGTGGAAGTTGTTAGGATGCAGCTTAGCTTTAATTCGTGCTTGTAAGATGGTGGGACTCATTTCTACACTGTCACTTCAGTAACATCACTGCCRTCACTGGCATCACTCATTATTGGCAGCTCTGAATATTTGATTACAGCCTCACACACGCTGCCTAAAACAGGCTCTGATTCCTTTGTATCCCACAGCTCAAGCAGGATCCTGCTGGATCTGTCACGGATCCTAGCCCTCTGAAGAAAATTCACGGAGCTGCAGTTTAGGAAGGGTAAACTCTGTGCTGTTGCTCACTGCTTAAATTAGTGACAGTCACGTACTTTATCTTAGTGGCAGGCGGTGTTAGGCTTCTTTATGCGAGCAAAACAGAAAAGCAAAGATCTGGCTCTCATTGCTGAGTAAAAATCCAGCAATTAAATTCAAGAAAATAAAAAAGATCCAACAATTGCTATGAAGAATTTCTCCCATTCTGTTGAATATTTGTATGAGCAATTAGCTGCCTTCTGCCTAAAATTCTCCTTCAAAGGTAATAGACACAGCGTATTTTCTCCCTTCTTGCCCCAAGCTGGTTTGCAGTGAATGATGTACATTGTAAAAAGACTSTTATTTCAGCCCAGGAGGGGCTGCAGGGAGCTGGTGGATAAAAGGATGATTTTTTTAGACAGTTTCTTAGAAAACTGTGCTGAAAAGTACAATAAAATAAAGTATATTACGATGCAATTTGTCCTCAAGATGTTCTGAGAAAAAAACCCATATTTTGATACTGGTTGTTCAGTTAAAGGGGACAAAATTGCCCTCAATATATTCAGGAATCACTGGGYTTTTTAGAAATAAATCAACCCTGACAGGGCTGTTCCTTGTCCAGATTTTAATGATCTATGTCACTAAAAGCCCTGCTCTTTGTCTGAGCTGAGTCCTCCTCAACAAATACTTTAATCAGCCTTGGAATATAACCCGAGGAGGGATGGGGCTGTGGCTGGATGCTGCCGTGCCCTCGCTGAGCAGAGCAGTCAGAGGCAGCTCTCCAGCCACTCCCTGGGTATTTTAACACGATTAAAGTAAATCCTGGGCATTAATTTAATGGGAGAAGCCTGCTCATGGCAGAGGTCAGAGATGCRGCGCTGCCACAGAGCTCCTGGAGTTCAGCAGCAGCTCCTGGAGCCCTGGAGAGGGGATGATTCCCAGCGATGCCTCCATCAGACAACGGGAGTTTCCAGGGGAAATGTCCTGACAAACCGGCCCTTGTTAGCACGCTGAGCAYAGCAGGAGAGCTCCCTCGTGGAAAAGGGAAATCCAGATGGTTTAAATCTCCCTGGCAGGGAAGGGATGGGGGGAGAAGCTGTGTGCGCACAGCAGAGGAAGAGCAGAGCTCTGGGGTAGAAAAGCAAAGGTTTGGCTGATGAAGCTTAATGGATTTGGGCAACATAAGCAAAGGAGCTGAACTGGGGAGATGCTGTTGTTCAGAAAGGGACTGAGAGAAACTGTCACTAAAAAGCCTCCAGGATACCTCTAAAACAGCCCATTTTTTCTATTTGATGTATGAATAACCCAGGTGTTATCTAACGTGATAAAATCTACCTTAATCTTATGTTACTCTGAAACCGCAAGGTTTTCCTTCTTTCACTATTCAGTTTTGGCTCTTTCCACTTATTTTTAAATAGATATTAAACTTCTGGAGCTTTTACTTTTGCTTGATACAGCTTTGAATTTGTGCTCTGGGCAAAAAGCCACRCTGACACACAAACAGGTTAGAAAACATCCTGTGAAAGAATTGCTTGGAAAATATCACCTTCCACCTGAAACTCTCACAAAACCAGCCCTGCTCTCTATTTTCAGGCCATTCAAAAAGGCTCGTATTTCAGGTATTTTACATTTTTCTGTATGCATTCCACATGCTTTCTGTGACACTTTAAAAAACAGTCCCGAGCCTTTCTTCTTTAGAGAAAAGAGCTTCATTTTGTAAGACAAAAGGTTTTGTAATTCTCCCTTCTATTTCAGGAGAATATTCACACTAAATAAGAATTCGTGCTTCTATAATCAAATCATTTATCTTTAAATTTTCTGTGGGAGGAGATCCTCATCCAGACTCAGAGCCTGGAATCTCATAAAAAATTCCAAAGAGGTTAGGGTAGCATACATAGGAAATTATGCTTTTTGTGGTTGTTTTGCTTGTGTCAGAGGAAAATCACTGATTGCTGGGACCACCCTTAGCCCATCCAGCTGTGTTTAATGTGTCCTTATCAAAGAGGAGGAAGGAGCAGATATGGAAGGAGCAGAAAATGCCTCAGCTCCTACAGCACCAGAGGGTTGACGTTCAGAGCCCGAGAGAGAGCATCTCTTGTTACAGGTAGCCTGGGGTGGGACATCAACCACACTGGGAGCCCTGGGATCACCTAATTCAGAGCCTAATTCTCTCTCCAGTCCACCTAATTCAGAACCTAATTCTCTCTCCAGTCCCAACTCACCCACATCACTTTGCATGGTGGCTTTTAATATTTGACAAAAAAAATAGCAGGAGTTATGCAACGCAGCACGTTTGAAGCACTTAAAAGAGAGAAAGGGGGGAAAAAAGAAGGAAAAGGAAATAAAATCTTTTCTTTAAAAGGCCTTTGACACGGGAGAAAATTCTGAAAGTGCTTTGGCTTGAAGGATTTGCTTCATGTGTTATCAAGGGGTTACACATCGACACAGCTCCGGTTCTGCTTGGTCCTAACGCCTCTGGAGAAGAGGAAGGGCAAGTTTCTGCCTTCAGAGGTGAGGCTGGACCTCCCCATGCTGTGACCAGCAAGCACAGAGYCCTGGGATCAAATGGGGGGCTGAGACAGAGGCGTTTGTTTCATTCGAAGCCCTTGCAGAACTCTCCCTACCCAGCCTCATCGTTTGGGGCCCTGACGCTGCCAGGGAGAGAGGCACCCTGGTGCACTGGGGGTGTGTGACTTCGTCCCCTTCAAACTGCAGGGGGAACTTCTAAACCTTCATGGGGAGCCACATCTGACTCCTTTAGCCTGGAGCTCTCCTTTTCACCCCGTCCCAGAGAGGTGTTGAGCCTGCGGGGAGTGGAGGGCAGCGAGAGCTCGCTGCGCTGATCCCCAAACCTTTCTTTTCCCAAAGTAGCCTCCTCCATTCCAGTCTTTCCTAAAGGATGGGCATAACAGCTCCTGCACGCCAATCCACCCCCAGCCTCCTCTGTGCAGCACCAGGCAGGTCCCAGGGTCAGAGCAGCAGCCCTTGCCCATTGCTGAGGTGCTGCCCCAAGTGCATCTCCAGAGCCAGCGGCTCCCGTGCCCCTCCCTGCTCTCCCACTGTGCACCTCCAGTGCCAAATCTGAGAGAGCCACAAAGTACATCAGCTCTAAATCAACACCAAAAGATCCAGAGCAGAGCAAGAATCAAGTAATAAGACACAACAATGCTCTTTTTTTATTTACATTATGGGCTAAATATTGCTGTAGGGCCAGAGCAACACAAGTTACATCTGGATGAGGATTTTATCCCAGCCCTCCTAACGAGAGCACGGCGGAGGCTGGAGCAGCCAGAACTCTGCCCTCAGCCCTCTGTCTGCAGCTCCCCTCGGTGAGCAGCCCCAGGCTGAGCTCCCCCAGCTCACACAGCTGCTGCTCTTCTCCCTGCTGCAAATTTTCCAGTTCCTCTCTGGAATGAGCAGCATCGAATGTCTCCTTGCCTGACTCATTCCTGCCTGGAGAGGATGGCTCAAACTCTGAGCTCACTTTCTCCCTCTCGGGCTTGTGGTTGAGCCTGTGACTCACACATCACCTCCTTGGACTTCTTTGGGTTCAGGCCATTTTCTAATTTCTCTCCACGAGACTGTAAAGATTCACTGCCCATGACCCTTTTTGGAAAATTGAGTAACTTTTTTTGTCTTGATCCACTTCTCTCTTCCTGCTGAATTCCTCCGCTGTGTGTTGCTGTTTCCTGCATTTTCAGCAAACAGTCTGAGCCCCATCGTGTGTCTACACACACAAAAGGAAACTCTCCTCTATTATGAGAATCCCAGAATAGTTTGGGTTGTAAAAGACTTTAAAGCCCATCCCATTCCACCCCCTGCCACCTTCCACTATGCCAGGTTCCCGTCCAACCTGGCCTTGGACACTTCCAGGCATCCAGGGGCAGMCACAGCTCCTCTGGGCACCCTGTGCCAGGGCCTCCCCACCCTCACAGGGAACAATTTTTTTTTATATCTCACCTAAATTTCCCCTTTTTCMGTTTGAACCCATCGCTCCTTGTGCTATCACTACAGTTCCTAATAAAGAGWCCCTCTCCAGCTTCCTTTCCTGTCTTTTACTCTGATTTCCTCTTCACTGCAAACACCAAATTGTTCCAGAGACAAAYGGCTGGTTTTGTTGGGTGTATTTTCCAGCAGACCTCCTAGTTAGCTTTTCAAGCTCATGGTCCTGTCTGAACACAGCCATCCATCAGGCGTGGCTGCTGCACCAGCTGAGGCAAAGGCTTCAGAAGAGTATTTTGGAGACAAATCAAGCCTGTGGCCCTACCTGAGCTCCTTAAATCCATCTCAGAACAGAGATCCTGGACTGTCCYATGGTGAAATGCTCCCTTCTGGGGTTGTTTGAGTTCTCAGCCAGAGAACTCAGCCCCCAGCACAGACCACAGAGTGAGTGAAGGGCAGAAGCACATTACRGAAAATAGGATGCTCAATTTGAAATTTGCTTTATTGCTTGTGCCCAGCCACAAGCTGCTCTCCTTCTTCTTCAGATGTTTATCTTAGTCTAGTTGTGTTATGTTAAGATTTGTATTTCAAACCTGAAAACAGACATTTCTTGATGAGGCAAACAGACAACAAGCAATTGATTCCAATCAGAGAATTTGGTTTTCTTCATTTTTTTAAAAGCCCCTGAAGAGTTATCTATTGCTATCTGAATAATGGATAAAATAGAGTAAGGTGAAAGATAGTTCAAGYTAAATTTAGAGGTGCAGACACATCTTGTTAGGCAAGTTCAGGGTGCTAGGGCATACAAAATCRGAACAAGAAAAGTGAAAATACAGGYTGAAATTCTGAATACACTGCTGCCCATGCAGCCTTTTTGCATCAACTGAGAGCAGCCCTTCCTGAGCATTCGCTGGGCCAGGGCAGGAGCAGGAGAGAGCAGAAGAGAAATGGAGCCACGGCAGCTCAGATGTAGCAAAACCAGTCTCCAAGGCCCAAACTGGGACCTTCTCCTCATTCCCACCCACAAGACGTAGCAATGCTGTTAAAAGACAGTAAATTAATTCAAAAATCCAATATGGAAGGGAAGTCAATGCTGTCTGCATGGGGAGCTGGGCAATGGAGCAAGCTCTCAGCAGATCTTCCCTTTTTTAGGAAAAGAGGTGAAGAGTGACAGGAGATGTGGCAGCAAGCTCAAGGTCCTCAGCAAAAAGGTTCTCTTGCAATTTCTCGATATTCACAGCCATATTTAAATATCATTCATTCCACAGCATTTCAACAYAAGGTGCCAGTTTTAAGTGCAGTGCTATTAAAGCCAATGGAGCTGTGACAATTTAATTCACTGTGACTGTACAAAACACAGGTGAAAAACGGGCAGGCACTGTGCACTTATAAATTCTGATTTTGGAACTATTCTTTCAAGGGGCTATTTGCTTTTCACGTTCATTTCTTCCTTCACTGGAGCCTGACATTCAGCTGAAGTTCTCTCCTCTCGTTTAGAGAGCAATGTATCAGAGCACAGTAAAACTCATATCAGCTTTATTGTTATCTAGCAGAGAAAACAGTGGTTAACCGACAGCAGAATGAAGAGGAATAAAACAATTACAATATTAGCGTCTGCCTCACAGACGAGGGAGATACTAAATAACCACGAGTCCATTACAGGGGATTTCTCAGATGCTAAGAAGGTTAAATGGCTGAATGACTTATCCAAAAGTGATTGCTTTTCTGATCCCAGGTCCCTCGTGCTACGGCAACATTACCTTATTGCTTTCAAAACCACTCATGTGGCTTTTTTTAATTATGATTTGACTCTTCTGGAAGGTACCATCCCAACCATCTGGAGACTGTCAGCTCTGCCCAAGGTACAAAAAGCTCCCAGCACAGGCAGGACAGCAAGGGACAAACAACCCCAGGGCTGTGCCTGCTGCTGGAGGGACCAGGGGGAGGGCCAGAGTTTTGTGCTTCACCCAAATCACCCACAAGGAGGATATTCCACAGCTGTCACAGCCTTGCCCACAGGTCAGGATGGGACTCAGAAATTCACCCCAGCTGATGGGAAATGCTCTCACAGAGCCCTCTCACTACTTCTCCTTCTCTCCCTTTGAGACTGCAGCTTTTCCATCAGCCTGGATGGAGTTTTTTTCTCCTTGCCTAAGCTTTCCATGAGCTTTAGGGCGAAATAAGCAAGCCAGCATTACCCTAAAGAAGAAAACCATGTCTGGGGCGGTCAGGCTGTTATGTGAGGTCATCCTGCACGTGTGGCAGTGGAGTAGATCTTCCAGGCTTTCTGTCTTCTCTGTAGAAATCTTCAAACACTGGGGAAATGGGTCAGGAAGAAAGTAAAACACACCAGTAAAACAGAAGAAACACTTTTAGGATCTAGAGACAAAAGAACTCAAGGCTCTTAGGCACACGGTGGAATTTATTGGGTTGTCCCGTGCAGGGCTAAGAGTTGGACTCGATCCTTGTGGCTCCCTTCCAACTCAGCTCATTCTGTGATTYGTGATTCTGTGAACTGACGAGCCTGTTCCTTCTGAGATTCTCCAGGAAATGAAAATTAATCTGTTTTTAGATTCCTTCAGACGAACTCAGATCCTCAATCTGAGCACGTCCTGTCTTTCTCCCTTCCGTCAGCTCCATCAAAAGCCCTGGATATTTGAAATGGAAATGAATCGTGCAAAGGAGCTCTGGATTTGTCATTCAGTTTTAAATAAAAGTCTTTCTTTGATCCAGCAAGATGTCACACTTGTTGCCTGAGCACGTCAGCAAACCAAATTATGGAGCTGCCATGTTTTTGCTGCCTCTCAATTCCTGTGACACAAGAATTGTAAGAATTCTGCTTTTTTAGGCTCAGATAAATATCAGCAATTTAATTGCTTTCTTTAAGCTTGGGTTTGGAAAGTTGATGGGACCATTAGGAAAACAAGGTCATGTAAGTGGGTTTTTTCAGTCAGTTAAGGGAAAAAAAAAGTAACTGTGATGCCTATAGGCATAAAAAATAACTTAAACAATTCTTTACTGTTTTCCACACTCATTTTAGTACCTCAAAAAGGCCACGTCTAATTGGAACACAGAGMCAGAATGCAGCTTGCTTCTATTTCAGACCACTTTGTACAGTGCTCATCATCAAAACTCCTGTTCAGAGAGACTTGCRCAGGGCAGATTTTGTGTCTTTAATATCACAGATTATTTTAAATGTACAACATTCTGCACCATTGACCACGCAACCCTGCAAAGCTGCTGCCAGCAATTCCTGCTTCACGTTCCTGCTTCAACTCCTGCCTCTATGAGGCCTAAAGGCAGACAGCAGAAACTCTCCTCATGGTGGGCTGGGAACACGAGCTGGGTATGTTGTTAGTGTGAGGCAAAATGGTGTGAAATCCAGCAGTGCAGGCTGACAGCCTTGTGGGGATTGTTTTCCCCCACGATTCTGCCCAAGGAAACCTTCTGGAGTCAGGTCTGGGCATCACAAGTGGGAGCAGCAGCTCCCCAGCATCACTCTGTGCTGTCAGCAGCATGTTATGAGTGGGACACAACTCCTTTTTTTCTGTAAATTCACCAAATCCCTCATGTCTCTTTCCCATTTTTTGCCTCAGTGTGAGTTGAACCTCCAGCTGCTCGTTTTCCTTTTTATTTCTGTTGCTTAAGYCCTCTCAACTGTGCCAGCTTTAATAAGAAAGACTTCTGCTGATCTCCCTTCCTGGATGGCAGTGCTGGAATCACCTTGGGCACAAAATTGTTCATTAAACACACACACAGAAGCAAGTGATCAGCAATATCTTCCCTTTCTCACATTCTGGTGTATCCTTTTATTAGAGATCTAAAACCACAAATGGAACCTCTCCCTCGTTGTTTTTGTTTGATAATAAATCCTTAAAATTGGAGACCTTGTCTTAGGTGAAGCTCAAAAGCTCAGTGGAGGTGAGCTGGAATCCAGGTGGAAGGAGAAGGAGCACGTTTGGTGGTGTGGTGAGGTTTTTTGTGAGGTGCCCACACRCTCCCGAGCACACACGAGGTGAGGTAGTTTCAGGGACTCCTAAATTCCTGAAGTTCAGGTGTATTTTTCCCTGATGGAACAGCAAAATCCAACAGAAGGCACCTCTAGACCCAGCCACCTGCAGAACTGTCTGCCTTTGCTCCAAAACACGGCAGCCCTCGAGCTTCCCCTCACAACAGCCCCAAATTTTCATGTGGGAAACACAACTTTCCTTTCCTCCTGTTCTCTTACGCTGCATTGACTTCACTGCTGTGACTGACACTATAGAAGTTTGTAGGTTTGCCTGAGGCACAGATCCAGCATAGAAAAATCTCTCTCCAAAAGCTGAGGCTCAGCAAAGAGAGAAGTGACTGAAAAAAAGGGTCTCCTGACAGAAAGATCAGACACTCTTAAGGTGGTCTGGGCCTCACCCCAGTCGCATTTTGCTAATCAGCAGGGGGACTCTGCGATCTCATATATGCCAGGATAAATCTAATGCAAATCCCAGRGAGTAAATTATATTACTGTGGATTTATTCAGCTGTAATAGATCAACATTTGTCCCCGAGTGACTCCAGCATTTCTTCCCCGTGTATGTGCAGCCTCTTCCCTGCTAATGCATCCCCACAGGAGGGAATGTTTCTTCTGCTAAGCGGGAGACAGGGGAAGAAGCCAATTGCATTTTGCTTGATGGGAGAATTTCAAATGTACAATTTCCCTAAGACAGAGGCTCCTGTCTCAAACAAGCACAGATATGTAACCATGCCCTCACATGGAAAACACAATAAACTCCAACTGTGAAAATCTGAGATTCCTCAGAGCTCMAGAGGCTTCATTCCTCTGCATTTCTCTCCTGAAACATCTTTTGCATTAATCCAGACAGAGACCAGTTGTCCAGGCCCTCATAATCACACACCCTGCCCTCTGCATGCTCTAGGATGCACCAGGAATTAAGTAGCTGCTCATCTGGCACCGTCTCTTTCCCTAAACTCGCTGATTAGAAAGTGCTCCCGGGCAGAGCAGGGATTGCCTGAGCTCCTTCCTAATCCAGCTCCAAACAACACAGCCAAGTTAACCAGATGCTCTCCACACTGATCCCACATGGCAGAGCTGCTCCCAGCCCTGGCCACGAGACAGGAGTTTGGGAATTGTACATTCGAATGTCAGTGTGCTGTGTCATGGCACGGCTCAGAACAAAAAGCACATTAAAGTGAACACTTTTACTGCCTGCTTAACTCGTTGTTCTCCAGCAAACATCTTAATTTTATGTGACTCTGTTTCAGGTGACTCATTAATTCTTTGGCTCATGATTCACCTTTCTAGGTGTGACCAGGAAATCAGTCAGAAAATCTYTCACCTTCAGAGGTAATGCTGAAAGGAATCACAGATGTCCCAGAATCAAATATGTTTGTTTCCACCTCACAGTGAGTTCTGAATTGGTGAGGAGGAAGTTTGGGATTTTTTGGAGGGTGGTTTTCAGTATCGGAACTCCTCTGCCCAATTCAGAATTCAGATTTCTGAAGCCTGCACATTTAATCACAAGTCTTTTCTCCAGTTACGGAGTAGTTCACAGCGTAACCACCATGAAAGAAAATAAAATAATGTTTCTCAATATTAACTGAAAGGTTGGTGCCCATGTCTAGATACACAAATTTTCCTGCAGTGGTAAACATTGGTTTTGATTAGAAAATTGTTCTTACTCCAGTTTTAGCCTCACAAGACAGAATTACTACTTGGCAGCTGAGAACTGAGAAAGGTCAGAAGCTGGCCAGTTAAAAGTAATATTTTTCAGTTTTAATGAAAAAATATTATTTTCTGTGTTTTTCTCCATCCTGCTTGGAAGAAAATGTTGTTTTACTGCRGGGCTCTGACTGCAGCTCTGCATCACATGGGAGTCCAATGGCAGAGAACAGCACTTAGAGCATTAAAAATGCATTCTCCACATATCAAACCAAAAAAGTGTGCCTCTTGGCAGCATTGCTGGCCTAATTTTGGCTGCAGAATGAACAAAATCAAGGCTTCCACTGACATCCCAGCATGTAGCTCCTGAGCTGCAGACAGGGAGATAACAGGGAGGGAGTTTGGGCAGCCTTTGGGGGCAGGGGCTGTGGGTGCCCTCTCCATCAGGGCCCTGTGCTGAGGGAGGCAGCACTTGCTGAGCATCCCAAGGGCAGCTGCAGAGTCCGTGGGAGTGGATCAGCAACATTTCTCTCCTGAAATCACCACGTTTCTTTAAATATCCCTGCCCACCCGAGATGCACCCGGGCAGCCTCGTTAATCCCTCGGCAGCTCAGAGCAATGGTTTCCTGCCRGGGATGGGAGCTGTCCCTGGAGCTCCCTGACGGGAGGGACCACGGGGAGGTTGYTCTGGTAGCACCCACACTTCAGTCCTCACACACCAGCTGTGTGAGTGGGGATGTCTCCATCTACTCAAAAGGAGCGTTCAGGACCAGCTGACCCYGTCCCAAGAATCTGTCTGTTGAAGGATTCCTGCAGGCAATTCTCTTTTTTCTTTTTTTTTTTTTAATGGGAGAAGCTGATTTCAGAAAGGAACAGAGGAAGCAGAAGCTGTTTGGGGTGCCAACTTATCACAGACTGGTTTGGGTTGGAAGGGACCTGAAAGTTCATCTCATTCCACCTCCTGCCATGGGCAGGGACACCTTCCACTATCCCAGGGTGCTCCAAGCTCCATCCAACCTGGCCTTGGACACTGCCAGGGATCCAGGGGCAGCCACAGCTTCTCTGGGCACCCTGTGCCAGGGCCTCCCCACCCTCACAGGGAACAATTCCTTCCTAACACTTAATCTAAAACTCCTCTCTTTTAGTTTAAAACTGTTCCCCCTTGTAAAAAGCAAGGGGCAMAACATGACAGCTGTAATGAAGATAAGTTGGGGAGTATTGCAATGACCCTCAGACCAAACCGAACTCAGCGTCTCCCAACCGCACAAATCCAGGCCCTGTGTGGTAACAGCAGCTCCTCCAAGACTGACAAATGATAATGACTCTCTGAAAGCAACACTTAAACCTCCTCGTGGATGTTCCTCCCATCTCAGCTTCCCACTGAGACAGATGTGATAGATTGGAACAAGCTGGAATTAAAGCATGAAATGGCATCACACCCTGAGCCTGCGGGAACGAGCGGGAACCGCGTCCTCCCTGACATGCCGAGCTCCTCACAGGGTGCTGGCTTGAATAACAATCACAGAAATCACAGTATTGACCTCCAAGCACTGTGAATATCCTCTGATCTGTCTGTGGTGACCATGAGGCCTATTAATTTGTATRTTTTCCTACACAGCTTTTCCATGGACTGTCTATAGCAGAAACAACCCGAGCTGTGCCCACACATCAGTGCAGGCTGTGACCCACAAGTGCCTGAGAGGGAACTTAAACACTGAGAAACCACTCTGCAGCATGACATGGCATYCTTTTATTTTCCTTAAGGAACTAAAATACAAGGAGCATTTTGATTAATTCAGCTGTTGAAACAATTACAGTCTGTTTAGTGCCCTTGAGTTATGGATACAACTAAACATGGACTCGCTGCTAAAAAAAGAAGCAATGTTACAAGACAATGCAAATTAAGGGAGTCCTTTGTAATAAAACAAGAAATTCAGTCCAAGCAAGGGAAATCCTCACTTCTGAGGGCAGAAACAGCTTATCAGAGAGGAAAGTCCTCCTTCCTAATATTACCTTTCTCTTCAGCTCAATGACTCCAGTTTTCCCTGGGCATTGTTTCTGGGGCATTGTTTTTGCTCACCCTAACAAGTGAGGTGGCCTTCATTATCTACAGGTGTTTGTGGTTTAAAAATATTACATAAGGCACAGAGGAAATTAGCATTCAGGAATGATTTTGTGTCAGTTGTGAGCAAGGGAAAGCAGTAAAATAAAATCACATTATAAAATGGAACAGAATAAAAAAATTAAATAATAAACTAAAACAGTGAAGCAGTGAAGCTCTTTCATTTTAGGGAAAAGTGTATTTTCTCCTCAGACACCCTACGCTTCCCSTCCAGCTGAACTATAAACCCCAGAGGCTTTTACTGGTGACTCTTTCCTACACTTAACTTCGAGCACGGGCAGCAAATGGACGTGGAGAGGAATCAGCAGTCATTCTGAGAAGGGAAGGGAAGGAAATATTGAACGCCCCATTGATTGCAGCCTGTGCTGTGCAAAGTGTTTCCTTCGTGGTGCTGTTCCTGGAGTGGGAATGGATGGGCACTGCCATGGGTGAGATCCTGCTGGGGCTCCTCGCTCACACTCAGCCCAGTCTCTGTGTGTTTTCCCTGGCTTACATCCCTGTCAGTGGGGTGGGAATCCAGCCCTTCGCTGATGGCTTCTTTTCCTGGCTGCCAGGATTGAGAACTTTATATTCTCTTTGCTTTTAGCGTGCAGCCGGGTCTTTACTTCAACCGCGTGTCAAAATTGAGGGTGTTTGCACATCAGAGCTGGGTAAATGCTGCGAAATAAAATCAATTTCTGCAAGTGGTTTTTGAGCTGGGAAGGGCAGATGCTTGGAAGCACTGGAGAGCAGCGTTCCAGGGGATAAGTTTAGTCACTAACCAAGCTCGTCAACTTTTTGGCCTTTTCTTGAGAACGCCTCAGTCAATTCACTGAGGGGGCTCTCCCCATGCCACCCCAAAATGTGCAGCGTTCACCTCGGGATGTGAGTGGGGAGATCCCAACAAACAGGATCCCTGGGGTGCTGCATCCACGCACGGGTGTGAGCTCCAGGGATGTCCCAAGGGTCAGAGTGCAGCTCAGACTGTGGCTGGCTGGGCTGCAAACATGCTGTTAAAATCATGTTAAAAACACATTCCTACAATCTACTTCATCCTAATAAGTAAAGGATAAAGAGGCTGAAGGAGTGAATATGCATAAAAGACAGGGAAAGGGGAAGAAGGAATTTGCTCGTGCTGAAAAGCAGCAAGACAGTCACAAAGGGCAGGAATTCCTGTGCTGTAGCCTGGGTACAAAAATGCCACTTAGAGGGATAGAAGTCCACTGAGACTCCCAGCAAAAGGCCAATTAATTACACTTATTATAATGAAAGTTACCTTCACATAATCGTTTAATGAATTTTTTAAATATAATCAATATTTTACAACGAGGGGAACTRAACAGCACAAATGAAATTACTAAATGTCTAAAAGTGACTGCCTACACTGTTTGCTAGAAAGGCTTTTACTCGAGCCACACTTTATCCCAAAGCTCCCTATCACTATATTTTATCCTCTCAAGCAAGTAAGAAACGTGACTGGAAGTTTCTGCATTCAACTGTTCTCATCAGAAATTGTCTCTTTTTTGAATAACGCCATACGTCAACAAAATGCACTGAAAATGTTCTGCTTTATAAGGATTGTAATGAAGTTTAATTTTTTTCTGAAATTTTAACTATTAYAATCTTTCTCACTTCAAAAATACTGCTGTTCTTCAAGCCAGAAATCTTTCTTTTGAGAAAATTAACTCAAACTGTTTGCAAATAAATACGGAAAAATATGAAAATGGATTAGGTTTTGGACTTACAAAAAAAGATACCAACAGAAAATGCCGGGTTTTTGTTCAAAAATAATTTCCCACTGTTCAAAAACAGCTGTTTCCAGGGGGCTCCTTTCACTGTTGTCACACATCCCAACAGACCTGGTGGGATCCAGGGTTCCAGGAGGTGTCAGGAGCAGAGTCTGTTCAGCCGAGAACACAAATCCGTATCAAAGTCTGATCCCATTTCCATCCTGGGTGAAGCCAGCCCCACCCAGAGGGACAGGAACTGAAGCCAGGCCTCTGACACAAATCCCGGGATTTTGGTGGATCCAAGTGTGTGGCTGCAGCTCTGGGTGGCAGGTACCAGCATTTGCACCTCCTGCCACCCTTCACCCAGGCACCGAGGAAACTCCTTCACCAAACAACCAACAGGAGCACCCCTCCCTGAAAAAGGGAGGAACAGCCTGGCATGACCAAAAGGGAAACACAATCGGAATAGAAAAGCAATGGCCACCAGCACAGCAGGGCCAGCAGCTTTCTCCTGCATCATTGCCCAGAGCTTTATCCTAGAAATCAAATTTAAAAAGCATGGCAGAAACTTGCTGTTTCATTCTGGCCGTGACTGTAATGACAACCAACGTGAAAATAATGTTATATAACCATTGGATACCTGATTTGCACCTTCAATCTCAAAATTGCACCTGTAGCAAGATGCTGGCAGTGGTGGCTGGGCAGGGCCAGCACAAGGGCTCGGCAGGTCCCTCAGGAAAGGCTCACATCACAGTGCAACCCCAGCTCTGAGACCTGGAGTGTGGCAGGAGCATCAGACTCTCTCTCAAAGATGGGATCATCACCTGATCCAAGATTGGAGCCCAACACCTGGTTCACAGAGCACCTCTACTGCAACAGACCAGTGCAAGAACACCTTGGACTTGTGCTTCCACCTTTTAAAAGCTATGAAATAAATACCACGGTGTTCCTTGTCTAAGTCACATTTGTTGTGTGGCCACATAGGCCACGTGTTCATCGCTAGGAACACACTCTGCTGTCATTACACTAGAAACCAAACTAATAACTGGAATAATCTGCCTTTCAACATACTAATCATAGCAGGTTTCTGAGATTTCAAGCAGATTTGGTTGCTTCTGAAAGCTATTGATTTGGAAAAAAATCCAGGATTGGCTCCCAATAACAGTGTCACTAAACCTGTACCTCAGCAAAGGCATTTCCTCTTCCATCCTCTATCTTTTGTATGCTTCGTTAAGTTAGAAACTCAAATCAGCATAAAMTGCTTGACGAGGGAAGAGGAGAAATATATTCAGATTTAATCTGGTGATTGCAGCTCATTCCTTGCAAACAGCTCCTTCATCAAGGCCATCAGGTGAATTATTAACCTCTTCCATCCACAAAGAGAAAAATACTTTCAGTCACGAGGAAGCAGTGCCAGAAAAAAAGTTCCTTGGGTTATCTGCAGGTGACCTTTCATTCATGTCCTGCCATGGGAAGGGACACAGTGAGGCTCACTCTGCAGAGGAAAACACTGCTGGAGGGGAGCAAGGCAGGGAGAAAAGTGTGAGCAGGGCAGGGAGAAAAGCACGAGCAGGACAGGGAGAAAAGGGCCTGATGCCCCCGGGGTAGACGTGGGGACCGTCCYGGTGGGAGCAGTGACATCCCGGTGTCCTGGCACTTCACTGCTCCTCTGTGGCTCTGCTGCTGCCCAGCCACTCATGGCAACACACGGTGAGAAAAGACCTTCCTGGGGAGGTGTTCCCCCAAAGTGGCCAAAGCTGTCTCAGGGAAGACACTCTCAGAAATGAGTTCCTGCTGCTCATCCTCCAGAGCAGCAGCCGCCTGCCAGGRTGGAACAGCCAGCGCTCCTCCCAGGCTACTCACAGGCTACTCCAGCCAAACCTCATCAGTCAGCTCCCTGCTACCAGCTCCACGGAGCCCAGAGAGGGCCTGGCACTCCTCCAGCCCCCGGGGTGCACCCTGACATTGGTGTGACCAGCAGTTCCAGCAGACCACTGGTTTTGAGCAGCCGGGGAGCAGGCGCAGAGCAGGTAACGAATGCAGCTCCTGAGCAATTAATTCAGCACATAAATAGAGTAGCAGTCAGCAGGTGCCTGCTGTTGTCCCTTTAGTCACCCCTGAGACTGGTGTCCAGGCTCTGCAAAAGGTAAGAGAGGCATTTCTGGGAGCAGGYTGTGGGAAGGGGACTCCTGGCTGTGCTGGGGGGAAGGATTTTAATCTGGACTTTCTTCCAAGCAAAGGGTTATCGGGGCAAATAAAGCCAAACAAGGCAACAGAAAGGCTCTGGTAGTAATGGGAGGAAAGGCAGAGAGGATGGGTAGAGGAACTTGCTGGGAAGGCTGGAAAACAAAGGGTAAATGAGGCATGTTGGTAAATGAGGATCAAGGCAAATTCATATTGTTTTAAAATGTATGGAAGGAAAAGGAGTCAGAAGCAAAAATTAGTTAAATCAAATGAGAGCTAAAACAATAAAATAAAGTCATCCAAGTGTCTCCCCAGCCTCTCACACCCAGGGGACACTCCCAGCAGCAACAGCAGCAGCAGCACTTCACCAAACTTCACAGAGCTCCCTGAAACTCAGATCCTTCTGCAAGGAGGGAGGTTCTGCGACAGCTCCTGGTCAAGCAGAGCAAACATTTATTACAGAATTCAAATCATCCCCTATGAACCTGTGCAAAAACAGCACCTTGCTTCACACAATTTCCTTAAATCACACTTTGTATCTTGCTTTTGTATCAGACTGCTGGGGGTTTTGAGAATAAGTAAGAAACCACAGAACTTCCTCTTTGGCCTGYGTACTTTTTAAGAAATTAAGTAATTCCTCAAAGGTACCGCAAAAAAATCCAGCACTGGGAGATTTTCCCAAAGGAGGCAAGACAGGTTGGAGGCAGCCACGATGCCCTGTTTACCTCAGACCTGCTCCTCCCCAGGGGCAGCCAGGGAGGGGGAGCTGGACATTCCCACAGCTCCTGCACCGGCTCCAGTCCCAGATGCTGGACTGGTCATGCTGGTGTTGCTCAAGGCAGAAGTGACCATGTAGATTTGTTTCTTCATTTCAAAATGAATCTGCTGACAGAGATGAAAGCAAAGGGCTGCCAGGAACAGAGGGATCCTCAGCTGCACCCACCATCACCTCACTGCTGAAATGATTCATTTTCTCCCAAAAAACAGACACCAGCAGTGGGGCTGTATCAGGCTTTGAGAAGTACTCCACAGCTTGGGAGGCAAAAAAGAAAAGGAAAAACAACAATAAAAACATGCTATAAACCAAATCCACTGTGCTGTTACACCAAGGCAAAAAATAGTCTTTGGAATAAAAGTCACCAGTAGGTTGAGCCTTACACATTTGAAACAGAGAGTGGCTGTTTACAAACTGCTTTTACTGCTTTCAAATCCTCGTTTAGAGCAAGGGCTCAGTGGTCTCTAGTAAGGAGGTTTTCCTCTGCTTTTCACAGAAATTCCCATCTGCCTCATGGGTGTGATCCCAAATAAGGGCAAATGGGAAAGTAAAGGAACCGTCCTTCCCTTTAACACGATCAATACAACTGCCAAAAACCAGCACGTATTTAATAAATGCAATGTAGATTGCTTTATTTGACCTTCTGTTCACAAAATAATTTTATTATATGTATGAAAGCAGCATACAGGCAATAAAATTATGAAAACATTCACAATACATAAATACACAGACCTGATGCAGGATGTATATAGTTTGTTAGACTTTAAATTTATTTTTTTTCCTCTCAGTTCTCTTTTCCTGACAACACATTTTTCTTTGATATATGTTATGAAAAAGTTGCTCCAAAGGGCATTTTCTCCCATTCAGAAAAGAAATGGATTTCTTTGAATGCTGCTGAATATTAACACCCAATGTTCCTGTTGCTAATGCTCACTGATTGCTTTTGGCATTACAGAGGGAAAGCAGCAGGGAAGGACAGTGGAAAAGTAGCAGGATTTTTTCATTAAACATTGGCAACTTTTTGGGAGTTCACAGGAGGATTTTGAGATGGAGGCTGCAGTTCCATCCATATTTAGAAATGTTTTAATCCCAAATGGTAATGAGGCACTATTCCTTATTGATTGCAGTATTGACATGGCAATCCCTAAACTGGAACGTCCTCCCAGCTCCCAGAGTAAAGCACCAGGTACCTCAGGTTTTAATTCTGACTGTGACAGAGGAGCAGACAGACAGCAGGGCCCGGGTGCTCCTGCAGGAACACCGCTGATAACGAGGTTTTTGGCATCCTTCCTACCTTTCTAACCCAGTGTGTTTGTTCAGAAAAGATATCCAAGACTTGAAATAAGAAAAGTCTGAGAAAGCCGTTTATCTTACATAAATACAAAACGCTATATACTAAGAATTGTTATCTAAGAAGCTTTCCTTCCCAAACTGGATTCTTCTTAAGGTTGTAGTCATATTTAAGGTATTTACAGATCCACAAACTTGACATTCTAGCAAAGTCTCTGTAACATGAAACCTTTTAAAAATAAATAGCAGCAATTTCTTTAATTTCTATAAGGGAAGAGAATTCGCAACTCAGTCAACTCTGGTCCTATCTTTTGAAAGAAATCCCACTTAAAAATAAAAAAAGCCCACAAGCAAACGAACCCCACACAGCATCGGTTTTGTTGATTCCTTCATTTCTTGCTGAGCTTCTGAACATTCCTCCATTCCCCTCACCAGCTCTCCAGACTATCAGAGCTTGTAATAAAGTGCTGACTGGTTGACTGGTCAAAATGCAGTTATGACACTCCAAAAATATCCCATTATTTAGACATCTTAAATAACATAAATAAAGCTAGATCTGTTATAACATATGAAAAATATCAATTTAAAACAATAAATAAATAAAACCAGTATCAACATATTACCTCCCAAAGCTTTAAAAATAACCATTCTCGTTATAAGGCTCAATTATTTGTCAGAAATAATTTTAAGAAGGCATCTACCTACCTTTACAATCCCTCAGTCTTTAATTAGGACCTGTTAACACCCACTATCACAAGACACAGCAATCTTTTAACTTCTAGTAAACATTAATCTTTAAATACTCAACATTTATCTTTTGCCTCACTTCTAGCTAGAAATTGGTTTCTCTGTACAGAGAAGAAGCAACATTTTCTTTGTAACTGCACTGTATCTAAATTTGTAGATTTTCCTCAGTGTGAACAGTACAGTTTAACATCCTTTTTTATAACCAATTTCCAGTATCTTTTTCTGTTTATTGTTTGAAATGTTAAATTTGCTCTGAATGCCAGGAAAATTGATTCTGGGCTTGGTGTAAATGTGCATTTATCTCCCTTAGAGCTTAGGTTCTTACCAAAGAAATCTTGTCTATCTTTTTTTTTTTTCCCCAAAATATTATTACAATATACACCATTAGGTCTTGCTGAGTAAACCTCACTGTTCAGGTTTTATGCTGCCCGTTCTGTGTAATGGGATTGATCTTTTCCAAAGAAACATCAGCTTCATAATCCAAGATACCCGACAGTGCTGGAGACATCTTCTCCAAGGTCTTTGACAGTTCACCCTCTTCTTCCTTTTTAAGAGGTTCTTCTTCCGGGCAGATGATTGCGTGTGGGATCAGATAAACCAGATTAGACTCTTTGGGGCTGGACCCTTTGGGCTCGTGTTGGCTGGAAAAAACCACTGCCCCGTTGTTGTTAATGCTGACAGTCTCGATGGCATTGCCAGACATGGGGCAGAGCCTGTAGCAGCCCAGCAGGGTGGAGAATGCCTTGCGGAAATCAGCGTTGAAGGCATAAATGATGGGGTTGAGGGAAGAATTTGCCCATCCAAACCATATAAAAACGTCAAAGGTGGTGGAATTAATGCAGAAAGCCTCTGCTCCCTTGGAYGGCTGGGTCGGCTCGCAGAAGGGAATCATGCAGTTCAACACAAAAAATGGCAACCAGCAGCACACAAACACCCCCATGATCACCGAGAGAGTCTTTAACACCTTTGTTTCCCTCTTGAAGGACATTTTGAAGTTGCTCTCTGGCTGCTGGCAGTCCATGCTGCTCCTGTTGCCGCCCGGGTTCTGGCAGTTCTTGGCATGCACTGCTGCTCTCTCCAGAGCCGAGATGCGCCGGATCTGCTTCTGAGCAATCCGGTATATCCTGGTGTAGGTTACTATCATGATGGCCACGGGGATGTAGAAGCTAATTAGAGAAGAGGAGATGGCATACATCCTGTTTAGGCTAGAATCACAGTTGTCCGTGCTTACGCCTTGTAAGCTGGCGTTGAAGTCCAAAAAGCTCGTGGTYGTAGCCTTGTGCCAGTTCAGCTGCACTGGGATGAAGGAGATCAACACGGACAAAGTCCACGCCACGCTGATCATGATGAAGGCTGCCCTGGGGGTCATTTTCCTCTCGTACCTAAATGGGCTGGAGATGGCCCAGTATCTGTCCACACTAATGACACAGAGGTTTAAGATGGAGGCTGTTGAGCACATAATATCAAAGGCCACCCAGATGTTGCAAAATGAACCAAAAGGCCAGAAACCGGCGATCTCGGCCACAGCTTTCCAAGGCATGACCAAAACTGCCACTAAGAGATCTGACACGGCCAAGGAGATGACAAAGAAGTTGGTCACCTTGGACCTGAGGTGGCGAAACCTAATGACAGCTGCGCAGACCAGAGTGTTTCCCAGCAGCGTGGAAAGGATCAGGAGCGAGAGGAAGCAGCCCGTGAGGATCCGAAAGGAAGAGGAGTCCCTTTCCACCAGCAACCCTTCCCCGTCCATAGTGGTGTCGTTCCAAGTCATAGTTTCTCCTGAGGGAAAATCATATCATGATTTTCATGACGACATCAACTCCTCTCCTTGCAGAGATCAGAGACATCAGACGTCCATTAATTACTCATCACCAAACTAGACCAAAGGTCTTTTCCTACCGTCCCTTCACCCCCAGATGGACCTCACCCTCTTTGAATCATCCTGAACAACACCCTGAAAGCTCTACGAGCAGGAACTGAAAATGCACAAACACAATCAACCCTACAAACAGAGGGTTTTAGCAACCCCTTCATAAACACACTGCACCACCCCGGCATGGAGTAGCCTAACTCAGACAACTCACCTGTAAATGTTCTGCTGCTGTCCTCTGCAAACACACCCCACACACAGCAAAGCAATCACTTTTCCATGCTTGCATCTATTCCCACTTAAATAGACTATTGATCGAGTGTTTCCAGTGTCCACTGCACCAGCCCTTCATATTTACTGAAGCGTATTAGACAAGGTGCCTTTCCTCTACTTCCCTAAATGTCTCACTGATGAAACACTCCATCCTTCGTCCTCGGTACATTCCTGTTACAAAATGCACCAGGTTCTCCGTTTCTTGGCAGTATCAGAAAGCAAATCTTCACTTTGTTTCAAACYGTTTCACATTTCCAAGACAAAACAAATAAACATACAGTAGGTGTGTTTTAAAGGTTTTCAGTAAGCAGTAGCTCAGGTTATTTAGTTCGACTTAAACAAGAAATGCTGGCTCCTACCTTTCACCTCTGATTCCCTGTTYGCTCTGGGAGGCAGGGCCGTCTCTCCTCCTGCTTTAGTTTTGGAATTGCATAGCAAATCTTATATACAAAACCAATACAGGAACACTGCATTGCATCGTGTATGTGGGTTTGTTTCCCTGAAAGTGTAAATTGCCAGGGGAGAAGTAAGAGTTGGACCATCAGGAGTTAGTTTTCAAGGGAGCAGCAGGTCTGTGCCGTCGGACCGTGCGTGACGGACCCTGCTGGTGTGTGCCCAGCTCCCTCCATCCCACGGCCCCTGCTGATCACTCTGCAAACTTTGTTGGCCGGATCAGTCCCAGTCGTACTTTGTACATCCCGTTGAAGCGGCACATCAGGGCAAAGCATCCCAGGCAAAAGGCACGGTATTCCCAACACTGGCAAGAGCCGATTACCAGTTTTTTTCTTCTGTCGTTCGCCGGATGAAGAAAGAGGCGAGAGGAGGAGAAGGACCCGAGTGACCTTCCCTCGGCCACGACGCCGGCGATGCCCGCAGTGGGGTCCTCTTCCAGCAGGGACAAGTCGCTTTAACACTCCGCTGCCAGGTTATAGCTCTCCATAACTACTCCGGAATAATCCCACCTCCTGCTCAGCGGGGCTGCGCTCCAGGGATCGGGTCCAGCTCTTGCCATGCTTTTTCCCTCTCGGAAAGGCGCAGGCGGAGGCAGCTTCTCATACTCTCCCGCAGCCCGCCCCGGGCCGCGCATCTCCCGGCTTCCTTCTGCCCGGGGCAGGGCTCGGCAGCATCGCCCCTCCAGGAACGCTCTGTCTGCCTGGCGACTCCTTCCTACAGGATTAAGACAAGGGAATGACAGGCATGGAGGCACGCAGCGGGCAAAAAGCCACCCCTCTTCGCCTCCTCTAACATCTTCGGTCGGGCGCCGCTTCTTCTGGGCAGCTTTTCCTGCCTTTCTGGGGAATAACGTCCCGGGCAGCCGGGGCGAGAGGCAGAGCGGGGCTCCGGGAGCGGCTCTCGTGGAGTTTAGCGCAGCCGGGATTACTTTGCCCGAGCTGCGGGACGCGCGGGGCGCTGCGAGCCGCGCTCGGTGCGCTGATGCGGACAGTGAGTACCGGCCCCGCGCCTCCGCGATGGGCGATGCTCGGGAGGGGCCGCGGGGCGAGGCACCGCCAGCCGGGGGAGCGGCGATAGCCCGGGGCACGCTCGGGAGCCGCTGCCGGCACGGCGGGGCAGGGGCCGGGGCTGGGGGCTCGGCCGGGGCAGCGCTCCCTGCGCGCCGCCCCCCGCCTGGCGCAGCCCCCGGCTCCCGGCGCAGCCGCGGCCACCGGGCTCCCTCTCCTGGGCGGCCGCGGTTCCCGGGGTGGGCACGGACGGGGGACAGCGGCCGCACGCGTCCCGCACCGCTCCCAGCCCGGCTGGCACCGCGGCCGGCATCGTCATCCTGCGGGCAGGGAGCGGGGGAAACCCACGGACAGGTTCCGCGTCCCGGCTGAATYGTGCGGGCTCAGGCGAGGGCACGGAGAGGAACAAACATTGCGGAGCCGCCGGAGCCCCGAGCGGGCACCCCCGAGGGCAGGGAAAGCCCGTCCACCAGACTCGCAGCTCCCTCCAAAACCTCTTGGCAAAAACCCTCCCGGGTAGTGAGCACCAAAAGCGGAGCGGTTGTTCCTCAAATCCTTCTTCCTACAAAGGGGTCTTTCATTGCTTACCTTAGCTGCAACAGGCAGGGAAAGATGAACATGCTGATTTGCAACCTTTGCATAGGAATCTCACCCCCCAAAAAATCGGAAAATAAATATAAAATACATCACAGGGAGGTTCAAAAACCTCCTAGAAGAACAAATACTGTCACTAAGTTGTCAACATAAATTCTGTGGGGTCCAGCACTTGTGAAGTTGCTTTTGAGCCATCTATAATTTCTCATAATGTCACTTCAAGCAGATACAGTGCTAAGCTAATCTTGACTAGTTAACTGAAACACTTGTTTTCCTTTCCCCTTCTCTTTCTTTTTTTATAAATTTTAACTGCTTCTCACCAAGTTCTCATCCTGCCCTCCCCCTGCTTATTATCCTGTCCTTTAATCATCATTCATCCCCAGAGGAGGGCGAAAATAGACAAGAAAATGAATCCTGTGCTGTTTGGTAATCGAGATCTCTAGTGAAACACACTGTGAATTTTCTTCTTCTATTTTCAAGATCCTTTTTCCTTTGTCTCCTGTTCTCAAAGCTCCACACAGGTGAGGTTTAGTGCATGATAAGTATTTTCTGCAAAGGTAGCACGTTCCTGTTTTTCCATAGAAACCCTGGGCTGAGGGGAACATTGCCTGCTTAAGAAGCCACTGAGCACACTTGATTTTATTTGCAACAACTTCCAGAGGCTCTCCTAAAATGACTTTCGACCACAGCCATCCTGGATTATTCCAGGAGAAATCACAACTTRCAATCGCCCAAAAAGCAAAAATTTTGAGGCATATTGGAGGGAAATGCTGAGGTACACATTGCAGAGGAGAGAGAAGTCTGGTCTCAAGCATCTGCTTATCAGCTCGTCCAGCGAACTCTTCAGTTCATTTTTACCAGGGAGTGGCCTTTCCTGGGGAAGAGGCTGGATTCAGCATTGGAAGAACCTAATGCTGCTCATATGAGCGAGGGTTTCATTTGAATTTGACGTTAAAAAAAAGCCTTTTGGATTCCTACTCACAGCAGCTTGTAAGACTCTCACAGCCCTTATTTTTTTTGGCAATTCAAGTATCAGTTTCAGAAGCCAGAGCCTCTCGCCTGTCTCTTCTCCAAKTTTGTGTGACCAGTCCAGGGATGAACGTGAGGTCTGGCTCAGCCCTGACTGAAAAGCCCTTTCAGCAGTTTCAAACGCCAGCAGTTCATCCAGCGCACCCTGCTGTACCCATTTGTCACTCCAGCTAATTTATGAGCTTTAAAAACTTTCACCACTTAACACTYATACCCAGGTGAGGAACAAAAGTGAAATCCACTAAACCCCTATTACTATTTAGGTAAATTTAAYGGTAGGATTAGGCAGCAGATTGCCACAACTCTGAGAGCCAGTTACACGAGTGTTGGGTCATTTTTCCTTTTGTTGCTCTCTGGCCAAGCTGCCCCCAGCCAGTGCGAGCAGGATCAGCTCTGCTCCAGCTCTGGACTTGCCTGAAAYTGGCAGCAACAGGATGACGGTGCAGATGTTTCCTGGAGATTCAGAAACAGTCACAGAGCTTGTTAAATTCTCCCTGGGTACCCACATAAAACAGCTGCTTACTTTCATTTAATGCTTTTCAGTCACTACTGACTGCTGCTGSAATCAAAGCAATGCCCAGCAAAGGAAAGCTTTTGTGTCCCTATTCCCACCTGCTCCTCCCGGGAGACTCTGGCTGGAGAAGGTCCTACTTGGTCCGTGTGAAGATTTAAAAATATAGAATAGCATTTTGATCCAAATGATCTTAMTTCAAGCAGAAATTAGCTACTGGAAGACCAAGTCTGAGTAGAACAAAGCCCAGATCTTGCATTCAGAGATGAATATGGTTTAGCCTACAAAATAGTGCACACACTAGATCTGGAGAGAGGCAACTGAATTTACAAAATATATTACAGTACATGGATACAAGTTGTACTCACATCACCCTCGGGATGACTTTTCGTGTCTGCAAGCATGGGATTTGCTAAACATKAAATCAGCTGAGGCATATTATCAGAAAGAGTGTCTAAAAGAGCTGTCAGATTTGTAAATAACTGGTTATGCTAATAAGCCAAGATAAATTTAGCCTCAATGTAACCTTCTTGGAAAAGTCAAGGGTTCCTGGAAATCAAACAGCTCTGAAGTCTTTTAAAGATCACTGAAGCACATTGTTTAAATTGATATTATCATGTTGTGCATTCCATGAGCAAAACCACAGCAGTCACTACAAAATCACAGAGCAAAGAGTGGCAGCAGAAAAAAAMCATTGCTAACATCTCCAAGGATCTCAAGCTCACTCTTGAATGATAAAGATCCATCAGCAGGGAGAAAGGATCAGTGAGAGAAATGATTTCTAGTCCCCAAACACGGACAACCAGAGGCCTAAACATTCAGTATTTGAGTGTGGGTACTTTTTTTTGACTGTAGATTACAGTCACTGCAGCTGGCCCTCAGTGCCTGGCGGATTCAGCAGGGCTGATCTCAAAAAGCACATCGGTGCCCTTGTGCAGGTTGACTTGTGAACTATTTTTTCCAATGGCAGCTACGGAGCATCCCTGGGTATCAGGTCACTGGTGAAGTGTGTGAGGAAATTTGAACGCTGGCAGGGAAATGGAAAATCAAAAAAGCCCAGAGAGAAACACCATGTCTGAAAGTCTGAATTTAAATGACTCGTTTGAGGGGGTTCGTTCAGGCTGGACACAGAGGGCAGTGCAGGAGGTTATAAATGGGAAGGATTTGCTGTGCAGTGCTGCTGTTTCCCAGGATCTGGAGCTCATGCACTGGCTGCAGGGTGCTCGGAAGGCAGGACCAGGCACTGCTGCTCCCCTGGCACCTCCCCTCTCAGGCACTGATGCATCAGCACAGCCCCACTCCGAGCCAGGACAGCCCAACTCCACCCCTGGGCCACAGCGGATGGAGCCTGCAGAAAGGATTTCCGCTGTGGGAGATCAGGCAGCAGCCTCTCAAAAGGCAGCCTCGTGTCACACCCAGGCTTTAGGAGTGCTGGAAAACCATGATCTGRTTGTTCCATGTTCTCCTCCCAGCCCCATCCTGCTCAGAGCCCGTTCAGGCTCTGCTCCCCTCTCCCTCCCTCACCAGTGATCCCTCTCTGCATCTCCCCAGAGCAGGTTTCAGCTGGAACTCCCCCAGATTTTACAACAAAATGGCTCTTTTTGGAGAGATGAGGAAGACAGGAAAGAAAGAGAAGTACCAAACCTGCTGTCAGGGATCCGAGCAGAAGCTGTCACCTGCACAGTCCCCAGCCCCAGGAGCTGTGGGTAATTTAAACTCGGTGTGATGCTGCCATATAACTGTTATTTAATCTGTAGAGCTCATGCAGTGACTTTTTATAGGGTTTATCCAGTTCCACCCACTCACTCCCACAGGACCAGAGAAAGAACGGTTTCCCACAAGCGATACTTGGAGTGACCTTCCTGTTGCAGCTTGACCTGCTCCATCAATCCAAAAACCATTTACTGGATCATAAATCATCCCAGAAATTGCTCAAGGAGGGAAACCTAAAATTTCCCCCCTTTTCTTTCTGGAATTTCCATCTGCCAGAGATACGGGGCGGGAGAGGGATTACTGCCCTGCCAACACTTCCCTCCAGAGTGGGTAGAGAGCCAAACTGCAGAGGATGATGAGAATAAATTATAGCTGAGAGGAGAGCTCTAAGGAAAGGAAAATGGATCCTCTGACTGCCTCATCCCTGCGGCACAGCAGAACAGTGCCAGGAAATCCACAGCAAACCAACATTGCTTTAAAACCTAATCTACACCAACAAATACAGAATACCTCCAAATTTCTGATCATTTCACTGACAAGAAGACATTGGATGTACTTCTGAGTTTTATACTTTAATCTATGTAAAAAAACACCCCTACACAGCTGATTGCTAAGGACCTGCTATATGAAATGGCTCATAAAGTAGTAAATCAGCACAAAAATACAGCCTGGGCCATTCCCTCCCAATTTAGGCTTTATTTGCATATGCATATTTTTTACTACTGTACAGCTTTAATTTTTTCTTTCACTCCACACTGGACGGACATTTTAGGCCCCCAGAAAAAAAAAAAAAAAAACTGAATATGTGAATCAAAAGAAAAGTCACGGAGAAAATGACAGCAGTTTTCATGTTAACGATGGCTTTGACATATTAATTAGTATCTCAGAGATGAAATAAAGCCAGCGATACCAAATGATTCATTAGAACGAAATTAATCTGAGGAATAATTAATTCGGAGGGGCTGGAGAAAAAAAGTACMAATAGATATATTAGCAGCAAAACTCTTCAGCAATGAGTGTGACAGTGATTTCTAGCAGCAGTGGATGAGACTGCAGATAAGACAATTTTCTCAGCAGATGGCTTGGTAGGTGGCACTCTCCCTCCTAAGCTGCTCTTACAAATTTACTCCTGAGCTGCGTGCCAGCATCAAATAGATCCTTACCCATATTCCAGCCCAGCCCCTGATTGATGGATGGCGAAGAAATGTTTAACAGAACTATTTAAGAGCGGATTTTTGTGGGGTTCTGGTGCAAGGATGTGATGATAAAGAGTGTGCTTGGTACCTACAGCAAGTGGACAATAGTTTGCCCTACATCTGATTATTAAATCCACATTATTACACATCCAGCATGGTCAGGCTCCACAGCCCTGCCACTGGCAGGCTACAAATCCTTGAATTAAAGATACTTAAACTAATACTTACCAAAAAATTAGAACCATCGCTTCTTGCTCCTAGTGAAGACCGGCAGCAGCATTTCAGAGCTGCACCACAGGGAGCCCCAGGAGCCCAGCCAGGGCTCTCTGCAAGGGGAGCAGCCCCACGGTGTCCACAGAGCACAGCAGGTCCAGCTACAGCAGACAGGCTCAAGCAGCAGCCCAGCAATGACCTGACCTCTCCAAATGTGCCAGTCCTGCAGCTCTGCTGTCTCAGGCAGCATTTTCCCACCTGCAGCTCCCCAGGCAGCCCTGCTGCCAGTGAGACGTTGCAGTTCCACCGTCAGGTTCTGSGATTAAACTCTTCTCCAAGGCTGCTTGTCAAAGTCAAATCACACAGTCTGGGCTTGATAGGAGTCAGAAGCAACCCACCAAGTTCAATAAAACACTGGAACAATATTCCAAACAAGGATCTGTACCAAAGTCCAAACCTTGGGCTGCTTCGCTGCTCCTGAAGTAACTTTCATTCAAACTTTTGAAAAACTCTGTGATCCAACTACCSCAAACGACGATGTTATCCCAAATCCACTCTCACCGTTGCTCACCTGGATCTGTTATCCTGCCCTAGCCTCCATGCCTGTCCCACCACATCAGGCAGAACAGTTTTTTCCCCCTAACATGAGTAACTTCTCCCTCTTTGTATCCTGCTTTGACGTCCTTGGCTTTTCCCTGCCCTGTTGCTGAGACAGTCTCTAACAGGCAGTACTTTCCCAGGCTGGAAATGTTCCCTGAGTTTCATTATCCACTTGTCAACATCTGTCCCAAGGTCAGGGGCCTTCCAAAGCACCCAGTTCTCCCTGCTCCCTTCCCTCAAAGCTCGTCAGGGCTCAGCTTCACCAACACAAGCATCCAGAGTCTCTTCTCAGTCCATCAAACCAGTCCTCTCCATTCAGGAGAGGCTAAAACCGGGGATGTCTTCCAGGTATAAGTTCCATGTCAGTAGAAAGTTCCCTGGTGCTTTCTAGTAATTGTGTACTGTTTACAGGAATTCCCTTCTGCTTTCCCAAAGTTCCCTTCTGCTCTTTAGAAATTTCCTTCTGCTTTCTAAGAACTGTGCATTTCCTTCTAGGATTCCTCCACTGCTTTACAGCAATTCCTCCTTAATTCATAGGAAATTCCTTCCACCCTTCTGGGAATTTGTAGCCAATTTTCTCAGAACTCACATCACATTTTGCTTTCCTGGGGTTCTCCTACAGCTTTTTAAGAATTCAACTTTCCTTTCTAAGGATTTCCCATAATTTTTCCACATGCTACGTGTCATTTTCTAGGACTTTCCCGTGTTTTTCTAGACATTTTCCATACCTTTCCAGGAATTTCCTGCTGCCATGAATCTCTCACTGCTCTCTAGGCATTTCCATCAGCTTTCAGGTGTATCCACCAGCTTGTGACGTGATATTAAGGGTTGTCCCATGCTGGTTGTGCTGCTGTGTGTTGTCACGTGCCAAACGCTATTCCCAGTTGTCCTGTGGTGTCGTGTTTTGTCATACGTGACATATTTTGTCCTTGTTGTGCTGGCACACCTCGATCTCATATTTTTAACTACTTTAGAAAGCCACAGGAAAGGCTCAGGGGTGAAAGTAAAGGATTAATCAATACCTGATCCCTAGACACCGAKGAAAAAAAATGTCAGGTCTGTTTGAAGGAGTTGTGAGACCCTGTGTCCTRTGGGATGTTCCTACACCTCCTCTTGCCCCTACAGGTGTATTTTGACATCCCAGATCACTCTGCCTGGTCAAGGATCTTGCCGCCAACAGCAGCTGGCACAGATCTTTCATGGCAGCAACGATCCCACACGAGACATTTATAAAATAGCCACATCATAGTGGAAATGGCTTCCTAACCCCCTTGAAAGGCTGGTTTGTCCCTTTAAACACAGCTTTATGACCCTTCTAAATGCAGATTGGCTTTTCATCTTCATTCCCTTCCATTCTTATCTGTTATAACTGTGCATCTAGAGACAGAGGAAAATTGAGTATGCATTAATTTAGCTTGGCATAGTAGAGCATGAGTAACCCAGAACTGAGTTCAAATATTGCAGATGGAGCCAAAGCATTTCAGTGATTTTTGTAACACTCTATCAGCTTATGTAAGAGTTTCAGTACAATTTATATTGCCAAAAAATGTGTTACTTGCCTGTTTGATCAAATTTCCCAAGATAATAGTTTATTCCTTACCAGCAGAGACTGGGAAAGCAGGGTGGTGGTTTTTTTGGTGTACTGACACAAGACTCACGGAAATCGCTGGCTCATCTACAAAAACAATCCTTGAACTCCCTCAGACTGTACTGATGTCCCAGTCTGGAGTTTGGATCTTCTGCATAAAATTAATGTATATTACGTCAAGAAACCACGGGAAATGCGGGATATATGTGGTTCACCTCGCCCAGCATTCTGCTCCTGATAGCAAAACCCAGCACAAAGCCTTCACAGGCACGTCCCATCGAGTGCTAGTGAATAAATCCCAGAAATGCTGCTGCTTTCTTCTGGCAAACCCTGATAACAGCCAGCTTGGTGCCAAGGCCAGTTCCTGACATCACGTTCCAGGRCCAGCCTCTGAATACACCCCAGATCAGTGCATGTGCCCTCAGGAACATCATCACATCATTCCCCACTGCTCTACAACTCCTTTTTTCACGGAGCAGAAAAGTCTTGACATCTCCCACGTTTGCCTTCACTCTGACTGCACCGTTTTTAACCCAGGGTTTGGAATTCCTGGTCCTGCAGTGCCACTTACTGGACATTTCTGTTCATAAAAGCACGTGCAGCAGCTCTACATTTACTCTGTTGATTCCCAGGGCTAATCTGAAATGGAGAAAAACATAAAGTACACCAACGTTCACTTAGGAATACCTGAAAGCTTGAGGAAAGTAAATACAGCAAACTTCATTTCCTAGATGAGGCAGTAATTGKGGAGGAACAGAAATCTTCCTTTTCTGGTCAGTGTAGGGAAGAATTTTCCCTGTAATAGTCTGGGAATTCTTCCAGGTGGAAACAWGCAGATGGTCAAATTCACCTCTCGTTCAACAAATGCATCTGGGAGTTTGCARGAATCTTATTAATATATCCCTTGGGAAATAAGGCAACTGAAAGGAATGCTTCAAAAGGAGCTGGGGTGATTAATCYAGACGTACATTTTTAATACAGCCAAAAACATTTTAGTGTGAAAAACAGTGCAGATGAAGAAAGACATGGGGTGAGAGGTCAGATATTCCTTGTGACTACCCATATTCACCMATTTGCCTTGCAGTTTGTAGCTCATGAGTAACTGGTGGTGATTGCKCAGAGCCATCTCGAGCCTTTTCAGGATCCATGGCAAAATATCAGATTTGTTACCCAGCAATGGGAGAAATGACTCGTCCAGTGAAAGAGAAGTTCTGTAGCTGTTCTAAACCATCTGCACTGAGCACAGAGCAATGATTAACTCGTGCAGCTTTGCATCTAGCAACTCAGAGAAAGAATTTAGGTATTCATACATCTACATTAAATACTCTGCAAGCAGAATTTCAGCTGTGATGTGAAGAAAAGTCCATGTGTGGTTTWAAATCAGATGAACAAGTTGGTATCTTTGGCGTACAAGAGAATTATTAGAGGCAGAACACATCAGTCCTCAGAATGCAAACCATACAAAACAACACCAGTTATACCCAACAACARCTAATTTATTTCTCTGCACAACATCCAGCTGTTTCCATTTTCTGAACAAGGTGTTTTTTGCCATGTTTTTTAGCAACAAGTGTTATGGCCAGATACCACCACAGATGTATCAGTGTTGGATCTGTCAATGGTCACGGAGACTGAGATCTGACTGACAAGATTAAAAAGAATTAGACATTAGCAGGGGAATATATCGATTGTTCACGAATTTTATTGTGCAGTGGAAGGATATCAGTGCCAGTTTTTACTCTTTCATGATGGACTCTCACCTGGTATATTTGCACCTGCAATTGTCATATTTATATCTCTGAGATTTAAGTTGTGGAGCCACAGGGGAAATAGAACAGGCAACATCTGAGATTGGATGTGGCTGCATCAGAATGAAGGTTGACTCTTGATTTTTTACTGAAAATCATGAACTGAGTTGGCTTTCAGTTAAAAACTGAAAACAAACTCCAGCCTACACAATTCCATTTTATGAAAAAAATATATATAATTTCATAGAAGCTGAGTATTAACAGCAAAGCTTTCATCAGTAAGTGCAACTCCACAAACATTTGGTACCTGGGTAGAGTCATGGCTTTTTAACATAAAATTCCGATTCAGTATTCTGCAATGAGCAGGGAGAGGGAGCTCAGTCCTGTATCCAAAGAGCTGAAGAGCAGGACTGCTCTGCTTGCAAAGCTGCCACCCCTCCGGGGATGAGACCTGTGGACAGAGCAGCGATTTTACCACGGGAATTWCAGCAGAGGAGCTGGATTGGGCTATAGATGGCACTTGCAACCCGTTCCTGCGATATTCTGGTCCACAAAAGAGCTGAACGAGCACAGTTTGCGCGCTGTAAAGGGGCCGCAGCTCCGCGGTCTTTGCGCGCGTGTCCTCCGCTCCCAGGGGACTCAGCATCAGTGATGGGATGGGGTTGGATCAGATTCGATTGGGATCGGGATGGGATGGGATGGGATTGGGCTCGTGTTCGGGTTCGGGATCGGCTGGGCTGGGTTTGGGCACGGCACAGCTCGGATCTGACCGTGCCGGGTCGGGTCGGGTCGGGCCCTGTCCGGTCCTGTCCGCACTGGTCCGGTCAGCTCAGCCCTCCCCGGCCGGTACCGGCCCCGGTTGTGACCATGCCCCCGCCAATCCCAAAGGTCCCCATCCCTGTGCTCCCCCTGTGCCCACCCGGRACAGTGTCCCCTGCCGCGACACCTGGAATTAGCGGACCACGGGCACGAGCGAGCAGGTTGCACAGGACCGATGTGAACTTCAGGGGAACTAAAAAAAAACAAATTAGAAGGTTTGAAATCYCTGAGTGTTTCTACTGTCGCAGCGGCCCAGCCACCCCTGGGAATAACAGAAAGAAGGAAAATGACAGTGGGGAGGCCACCATTTGTCCCAGTGCTGGTTTCCTCCTCCGCAGCTGCATCCAGAACATCATTACTGGGTGCCAGCAGCTTTGAATTGCTGAAATAGAGATGAAGACACATCCTGCCCTGAAAACTGCTGCCTTCACCGGACACCAGGGTCATGGGTTGGGAGCCCGGCTGAGGAAGGGATGTCCCGCTCGAGTGTGAGCAGGGGGTGACAGTGACATGCTGATACCCCTTATCTGGCTGCTAATRCACTTTTTATCTCCTCTCCTAGGCGTGAGCTATGTGGCAAGCCTCTCGTACTCGAGCGACCTTCAGAGCAGCCTCCTGAGCTGGCTGTGCTGTCCTCACACACGGCAGGTTATTGTCCCTCATCGCCAGGTTTGGGGGCWTTAGCGTGGCTTGGGTTTCTGATAATAACCCTGTGACAACAATCCCAATCCAGTGCAAGCCTGGAGGAGACTGATGGGAGATCTCACCATGGTCTCCGTATGGCCATACTTAGGAGTTGGACTCGATGGTGCTTGGGGGTCCCTGACAGCTCAGAATATTGTGTGATTCTGTGATTTTGTGGTCTGCAGCTTCCTCAGGAGGGGCAGCGGAGGGGCAGCACCGATCTCTGCCCTCTGTGACCAGTGACAGGACCAGAGAGAATCACTGGAGCTGTGTCAGGGGAGAAAATTAGGAAAAGGTTCTTCACTCAAAGGGTGGTTGGGCTCCCCAGGGAAGCCTAACAGAGCTCAAGGAGCGTTTGTTTGGAAAACGCTCTCAGGCACACGGTGGGATTGTTGGGGCTGTGGGGGGCCAGGAGTTGGACCCTGATGATCCCAGCGGGTCCCTTCCAGCACAGGACATTCCATGAAATAATTAATGGCAGTAACTGTGCGAGAAATGCGAGCCACCCCGCGCTGAGCCGGGCCTTCGGGGGAAGCGGGCRCAGGGAGCCGCGGGCGGCCCCGGGCGCTGCCCGCACATCCCCGGCCCTGCCCGGCCCGGCCCCGCCGGGGCGGAGCGAGGCGGAGCGGGGCGGCCCCGCCGCCTCCCCGGCCCCTCGCCCGCGGCGCCGAGCGAGGCTCTTCCGGGCAGCGGGGCCAGGGCGGCGCGGGGCCGGCGGCTGGGTGAGTACTGGGGCCGGGGCCGGGCAGCCCCCGCGGGGATGGGCTGTGGCCGGGGATGGGCGGAGGAGCCAGCGCCGGTGGCACCCCCAGCGCTGTACTGGCGACCAGGCAGGGACCCAGCTCCATCTGCCACCTCAGTCCCCTTCACAGGGACCCAGCCCCCCCGTGTTGCTCCATCCCCTCTACAGGGGACCAGCCCCCCGTGTCACCTCGGCCGCTCCGCAGAAGCCCAGCCCCATCTGTCACCTCTGTTACCCCTSCAGAGGCCCTGATCTGTTTGTGATCCCTCTCGCCTTCACAGGGGTCCAGCCCCGTCTGCCTCTTCTTTCCCCTCCACGGGGACCCAGCCCCATCTGTCAGCCCAGACCCTCCACAGGAGTCCAGCCCCGAATGTCCACCCGGCCCCCCCATAGGGGACGAGCCCCGCGTGTCACCTCTGTTACCCTGCAGAGGCCCTGAGCTGTTTGTCACCCTGTCCCCTCCACAGGAGTCCAGCCCCATGTGCCAACCCGTCCCCTCCATAGGGSCCTAGCTCTGTGTGTCACCCCTGTCACCTCCCCAGGCTCCCAGCCCCGTGTCATCCCATCCTTTCCTCAGGCTCCCAGCCCTGTGTGTCATCCCATCCCATCCCATCCCTTCCTCAGGCTCCCAGCCCCATGTGCCACCCTGTCCCCATGGAAGCAGGGCTGGACGCTGGCAGTGCACTGCCACAGCCCCCTCCTCCCTGCACACGTACCAGCTCCCTGCTTCCCCACCCGCTCCCAAAACCTGTCCCTGACCACTCGCTGTCCTCTGAGCAGGGCTCTCTGTGTCACAGGGATTGCGTGACAGTGACACAGATTCCAGGCCTGCAAGAGACAAGCCTCCCTGCTGCAGGATCATCCTTTCCAGGGGAGGAACACGCCAAATAACTCCAAGGTCAGACACCTGGTAGCCAGAGACAGAATTTTAATTATGAGTATTAATAATTTTTTTTAATTTATTGGATTATAAATAATTTATTGTTTTATAATGGTGGGCACAGTGAAGATTAGCTTTGTACCAATGTGCAATTAAAATATCACCTGTATGGAAAAAGATCTATGAAATAGTGAAAAAGTACAGAAGAGGGCCGTGAACACACCTGGGTTAGAGCCAAACCTCCTGCAGTTTATTGGTGGGGGTTAAAACACAAGGAGCAGAAACAAGCTTGCAGCAATCAGGACTGAAATAAGAGGTTGCACTAACCTTGGTTAGCAAAGGAGGTTTATTTTCCTTACTGTGGAGATGCGGTGAGCACGTGCGGCGTCTCTGGACGTGCCTCGTGCAGTAGGAGAGGAGGTGGCAAAGCAAAGCTGACACAGCTGAGCTGGCTGCAGGGACCTCTAACATCTGGAGCTGGCTTTAATGCAGAATGATGAAATCTCTGGTCAAGTTACACGCCAAAGATGGCTCCTGTTTTGAGGAGAGAGCCCCAGCAGCAGGCTCATCTCACCCAGGCTGCTGCTTTTGTTGCTAGGCTACAAGTGGGATGTACATTTATAAGCAAAAAAAAAAAAAAGGAAAAACCAAGTATCTTGTAGTGTYGCCATGCTTTGCCTTCTCCAGCATTCCATTTAGGATTGCAGTAGGAAAAATCATAGTGCAGACAAAGATTTTTTTTTTCCTCTCAGTGATTTAAATAGGCGTTTTACTGGTAGAAGGTGCTTTGGGAAAGAAAAACTTGGCAAGTGGCTTTAACATTTGGTGTAAGTACATTGCATCAGACTCCCAGTCATCAGCTGCGCTGCTTATTTCAAACTGTGGCAGCAAATGTAGTGCAAATAGAGGAATACCGTTGCTTACAGACCCTGGTAAGTCTCACATGTGCTCTTTTGCCACCACACAAAAGTGCTTTTTTCCCCTAAAAGTCTATTAGTTCTTCCCATTTGAACTAATTAACTGCCATGACTGACATCCCTGGAGAAGGCCTTGTGTTCTTTTCTTTGCCAGAGCAATTAAAACACGGATTTGCCTTTCTGCTGTTGCTTTGCCAATGTGTTGCAGTTTTAAAGTAGAACAGGTCATTTTTTCCTAATCAGAGTGTGGTTTATTTCCTGTCTTTTCTCCTAAGCCAACATAGCAGCTCTTTGGGTGGGCATTGTGGAAAATTGGGCATTGGAAAAGAAAAATCTTGAGTTTGTTCAGACAAAGGAGCCCCAAAAAAGGAACAATGTGTTCCTTGAGGAACGAAGAGGCCTAGCAGGACCCCTGAGTATTTCTCTATCAAAGTGGCATGGGAGAYGTTTCAGAAGAACTCAGCTCTGCAAAAACAAGCAGCCATGGACACTTTGGTTTGTAAAGAAAGGGAAGAAGAGAAGCTGTTCTCCCCATTTTATAGCAGCAGATACTTTTCTCAACCTCAAGATTTTCCAGGCTGCATCTCATTTCCCAGAACAAGGCACTGACATGTGGACATCAGGTTGTTAAGGGACTGCTTTAAAGAATGGAGATGCAGGGGCCTAAGTGTGTCAGATCTTATTTTTGTCTCTCCCAGTGAGTCTGCACACGAAACATCAGCAGCACCTGGCTCTACCTTTTGAACTATTCCTATTCTAAAGAATCCTGAAGGATTCTGTGAAGAAAGAGGTTCTGCTGTTACCTTCTATTTTTGGTGGGCTTTCAGGGTAAAGACTCACTGTTGTTTTTTAAAAAAATAAGTCTTAGTTGCCTCTAGAAGATTTTGTAAATCATTATCTGTCCTGAGCACCTTTACATCACCAGAACTTATGGGTCTAAGTCCTGGTGAAGGACACCACAAAAGTTGGACCTTTCTTTCAGCAGTTGTGCAGGTTGGAATTCTGTTTTAAGCTGAATTACCCAGCAAGTCCCGTGGTTTGTAACAGAAGGTTGCAGGTTGCAGTTTGGGCGTTGGGCACCAAGAAGTCAAATGTCACAGTGAGCATTATCACAATTATATCTGCTCCACTTTTGGATGTAGAATTCTCTTTAGACTTCTCCCTGGGTTCACAGTTACCTCATCATGAAATTTCCTTTTCTGTCACTCTAGTCCCAGTTTTAGCTGATACTGTAAAGAAACTGATGAAAATTCTTAATTGTGGAGTGCAGTTTTTCGAGGCTTGGGTTAAAATACAAGGTGTGATTAACATAAGAAAATAGAAATGGTTCCAAGGAAGGTGGCAAAGCTGCATTTCATCGTTTGTGCACTACTGCATGAGTTTATGTTGCCCAGATTTTCCCAGATCATTTGCCCATCTGGGTTATTAAGTCATGCAACACAGTTTAAAGAAAAAGATGAACTATCTGGGTTGTTCAAAATTGGATGGTTTGTTACTGTCTGAAATAAATTAAATACTCATTGCTACTCTTCTAGCTGTTTCTTTGGTTTGAAAAGTGGTTGCATGACCTTCAATGTGATGTTTAAAAGATGGACTTTGTAAAGGAACAGCAGAGAGTTGAACTCCTGAATCTGCATTTTGTATAATTGCTGCAACTGCTGTTGTTAACCTTTAAACGAGGTTTAAAGTCTTCTGCTGTTGCTGGTTCTGTGGAAAATCTAAGCATAGCCTTTGTACCAAAACTGTTGGTCAGACTTTGTGCAGGTTTTGTATGTAATTATTATGTTAAGAGGGGCCACTCTCACTTATTCTTAAGCTCTTTATTCCCTCCAGTTAATATTAGTATTAAACTTTAGAGCATGAACTGGCAGATGATTCCGTCTGATCAGAGAGGGCAAGAAATTTGCTATGGGCAGGGACACCTTCCACTAAAGCAGGGTACTCCAAGCCCCATCCAGTCTGGCCTTGGACCCTTCAGGGATGGGGCAGCCACAGCTTCTCTGGGCACGCTGTGCCAGGGCCTCACCACCCTCATAGGGAAGGATTTTTTTCTGATATCCAATCTAACCCTACTCTGTTTCAGTTTGAAGCCATTCCCCCTTGTCCTGTCACTCCAGGTCCTTGTAAACAAYCTCTCTCCATTTTTCCTGTGAGCTCCCTTCAGGTACTGGAAGGCCACAATTAGGTCACCCCAAAGTTTCTCTTCTCCGGGCTGAACAATCCCAATTCTCTCAGCTTTGTCCCACTGGAGGAAAACACAGTCATGTGTTGAGGAAAAACTTTATGAACTTTATCAGTTATGACTCTGAAAACTTGGTCCATAGGAGGAGTCACACATGGATAATCAAACCTCTGTCAGTGCTGGGGAGACAAACAGTGCCAAAAAATGTCCCTGGTCACGGGAATGCCACCCCCCATTATTGTTCAGTCACTGGAGCGCGGCGGCGCCCGGGTTTGCCCRGGACAGCTGATGCTCAGCCAGACAATCCGGCAGCACGAGGCAGGATTCAGCTGCTCTTCTCCATGGGCAGTTTGGATACAGCTGCTCTAGTTTGGAAACTGAAAGGGTTTAGTGATATGAATGTGCCAGAGAGCATAGTCCGTCCTTTATTGCTGGTTTAATTTGCTGGGGAAAACGGCTGCAGGGTTTCCAGGTACAAGTGGTTCTATTAAATACCTTTGTAATTGGTGTATTATGTGAAGTAGTGAAAATATGGATAATTTTCTCCCTTACTGCGTGTTTTCCATGAGAGTTGTTAATTGTTTGACTGCGTTACGATGTCGTTTTTTATCCTTTCCAGTACTACTAATCCTCCTGTGTGAACATAACCTCAAACTGACATTTCTATATGGATTGTTACAAAAACTAATGTGTTTGTAAAATTCATTTTGTTTCCCAAATCCTCTGTTAATGGCTTTGTTTGTGGAGAAGAGCAATTGCTTGGGCAATTTTGCTGCTTCCACCTTAAAATTCAAGGTGCTGTTGATTGAAAGTTTTATCCTATTTCAGGATAAGTTGGTACTTACTGGATAGCAGCGGGTGGAAACAATAAATTCAGGTGTTTACATATAGGCACTTTAATTAATTAATTAAATGTTAAGTAGTTTGCCTTCATTATTTGACTGTAACAAAGCAAACAAGTTTATCTTTATTGTGCTTTTGCTTTCTAGTTCCCTTGCAAACTTCCTACTTATCTCAAGATTCAGATAGATTTATTTAAATTTGATTTAACCCTAATGTCCTTTATGTTTTCTGTACYCAATTCGATTATGGATAATGAGAACTTAAATCTTGGGCACACTTAGTACAGATGGAAAATTATATCAGTGAAGGTAGTGGAGTTCCACCCTTGACAAAGCATTGTAGTTAAAATAATAATTAAATCTTAAGTAGTTTTATTACAGTGCTTTTATTATTGAGTATTTGAATGGATTATGCAAGCAGCAGCACCCCTCTGAAATTGTATCTGAAAATTAAGGTGACAGGTAGGTAAAAATAGTGTTGCAGCAACTTAAATTGAGGGTGTTGCACCTATTTCTTGCAGTTTTACAGTCTCACTGTTAAAATAAAAAATTAAATTTACAAAARCCTTAGAGTTTATGGTAATGACTCTACGGCTGTTAGACAATATATTGATGAAACTATTTTTGTGCAGTCACCRCTTTATACTTGGACATTTTGTTTTGTAGGACGATCCCTTTGAAGTATATCAGCATTTTATTAGCTTATGCTTTTGCTTTATGGGATTTATTTCCCTTTTCAGCATTTACTAATGGGGTCTGATTAGTCATGAGTAGCATCATTCAGTCTCTTTAAAACAAGAAGTGGGGCTTTTGTTGTAAAAATATTTCGCTGGAAAACTTTTTGAGTTTCCAAGACAGAAATTCCTTGGTTCTCTTAGGCACTGTTGTAACAGGTCTGTGATTCAGAGTCCCGTGACTGGCAAACTCAGCCACCTTTTTTTACTTCACTGCAAGTTTTATGTGTCTCCAAATCATATTATTCTGAACTTTTTTACACTCCCTTGTATGTGTGACATCTGCTCTTTCTCTGTGGGCATTGCTGGTCTGTCTGGTTTATTTTCTTTAGAGCAGCATTGTTCCTACTTACCTGCTAAAAGTGCAAGTCAGCCACATCATTGAAAAAAGAAAATGGATTTKTGTACTTAAATAGCTGCCACCTAAAATTTAAACCCCTTTTTACAGGAGATTTAACCTTTTGCAGGGTGGGCAGCTGTCCCACCCCTATCCTATGCAGGATTGAAGGCTGTATGTCCTSTATTAAGATTAGTAGCAGTAAAGTCCATGTTCTCTGTTCCATCTTTCTAAACAGTCGGAGTGATTTCAAGCCTGAGTTTTAGCTGTAGCACATGAATTAATGGATGGTTTCCATTTTCCTGCTAGGTTGCTCTTTGCTGCTGCAGCAGCAATAACCCTGTTTCGTAGATTCACGAGGAGAAAGAGAGACCAAAGCCTGTGCTGACCTGTCTCTGGTAGCTGAGTCTGGCTAGCATAGGTAACAGCAGGGAGAAAGGCATGGGAACACTCTGGGAAGTCTGTTCCAGAGCTCAGTCCCTGCCCAGGGCAGGAGTTCTGCCTCCTGTGCAGGG